>MCFE01000528.1:0-61729 GCA_002104905.1 Basidiobolus meristosporus CBS 931.73 | reverse complement strand
TAACTTCGGTTGTGTCCCGGAGTTTTGGTCCTTTGATGCCTATGTCATCAACAAAGACAGCAAGTTTCTCAGGTATAAACCGGTAGAGCACATTTACCATGCACCGCTGGAACTGAGCCACGGAGTTTGTTGCCCCTTGGCTAAGTCTTGTCATTCTTAACAGTCCAAATGGTGTCTGGAGTGCAAACATATCTCTTGATGTCTCATCTAGGGGAATCTGGTCATATCCTGAGTAGAGATCATATGTTGAGTAGATGGAGTGACCACTAAAGCTTTCTGCAAAGTCATCAATAGACGGAGGTATTGCGGCATCTCTGATAGTGACAGCATTTGCAGGTTGCATGTCTTGAATGAATCGGAGCTTCCCATTCTTCTTTTTGGTCACAAACCATCTGTTAGCATAAGGTCCATGGCAAGGTTCTAGGATACCAGCTTCAATCTTCTTCTTAAGTAGGTCATGCACATCAGCTTGGAGTCCTCTAGGCAGTGGGTAAGGTTTAAATGACCAGGGTGTGTGGGGCACTGTATGAATTTTGATAGGTTTTTCAACCGATGTCTTTAAGAGTCCCATCTCCTTGTCGTTATATGAGAAAACCTTATCATGCCTTTTCAGGGTTTCTTCAAATAGTAAGATCTCCTCCGGTGTTAGGTTTCCATCACCAATGATAAGTTGCTTAAGTCTCTCAGGTGTAAGTTGTATATCTTCTGATGTTCCTTCTGGTGGTCTGATGTAATCAGCAGGTCGAGACCCATCAGTTAAAGGTGTAAGTGATGGTCTAATCTTCTGTTCCACTGTCTTGTATTTTGTGCAAACCATAGCTGACTGCTCCTGTATACCTAATGAGCAGCTCCAACTGTTAGGGTGTATACTGTCAGGCTCCTCATCTTCTTCTATAACAAGATGTGTCTTCTGGCAAGCGGTATGTGTCCTCTTATTGTTGGGTGTTACCCCACAGAATGTTGACTGTAGTCCTGGGTTGGATCCTTGTATAGTGTACCACACTGACCCATCAGAATAGTTGGTAGTTGTAGCCTTAGTACTGGTCTCCCATGGTCTGCCTAACAGAAGGTCAAAGTTTGCCTTCTGGCAGATAAAGAGGGGAAGCCAGACCTTGATTCCTTGTACCTCAATAGGGAACTTGTGCACTACACCATAGAGTGGGCTAGACCCTGAGTTTGCATCAGTCATGTTCCATCCAATATCTCTATCAACAGGCAGTAGCTCCTTGCTTCTAAGTGTCTTCCAGAAGTCTAGCGGCATAACACAAATCTCTGAACCACTGTCAATATGGCAGTCAACAGGGTCATCATGTATATACCCTTTCACCACAGCAGTTGCAACTGAGTAAAAGGTCTTATATTTGGTAGCGTTGTCATCCTTTTTGTGGTCTTCATGGTTTGTCTGGATTATATGGGTGTCCATATGTTCAACAGCTTGTCTTCTTGTTCTAAGCTGCTCATCAAAGGTCTTCCTAACAGACGGTGATACACTCATGATTTCTCCAACTGACAAAGTGAGGTTCTGCTTCAGTAGTTTCTCAGTAATCAATTGGGGGCTTGAGTAGCCTGCTATCTTTGAGGTCATCTGAAAGTGAGGTAATGGGTCTTGGGTAGGCAGTGTTCCAGGCCTCTTGTCAATAATAACCTCAGGCTCTTCAAATCGTGGTCTTCTAAGGATGGGTTTGACAGGTTCTTCAGGAAGGTGTCTCTTAGTAGCAAAGGTGTCTACTTCGTATTTTCTGTTGTCAGGGCTGTTTGGACTCACTGTATGAGTCTCAATAGGGGCATCAACAGTAATCTTTCTAGTTGCTGAGTCAGACTTCTGGAAAAGGGCTCTCATTCCGCCTCTTCGGAAATTAGTGGGAATCCTTTTTCCTTCCTTATCAGCAAGCATTCCATCAGCATCAAACTGTACTGTTCCTTCTCTAAGTAGCTGGCTAAGCTCTGAGCATTCACGTCTGGCATGCTGAGTAGAGTCACACCAAATGCAGTGTCTAGGCAAAGCTCTTTGGCCCTCAGTAGCTACCTCAGCTGAGCCGTTAACCTTGAGGGCTAGCTTTTGTAGCTGTTCAGCAAGTTGGTCAATTCTGTCGGTAGTGTAGGTCTGATTGTCAGCAACAGCACTCTTTAGCTCCTTGGTTGGCTGGTCTGGCAGATTAGATGTCAGGAGTCTCATAAAGGTAGAAGTTTGCTTTGCCTCTAGGAGTACACGTTTCATCTCTGCAAAGCAAGGAATGCCAGACTTGTCATCCTTGGCTGCATGTAGGTCAACTTTCCTTGCCAACTCCTGGGGAAGCCCTTGTGCAAGGTAAAGTGTCATGGTAAACTCAGTTATTGCCTGGGACTCTAGGAGTGGCTTGGCCATATCTTCATATTGTTGAATGAACTCTTCAATTGGTAGCTTGGAGAGTCCCATCCTCCCAAAGTGTCTGAGGTCTTCAATTCCATAGTATATCTGGGGTCTGCCATACTCGGCCTGTAGGTAGGTCTTCATTAAGGTCCAGTCAGTCAGAATGTCTCCTTGTCTGAGAAGCTTGGTAGTAATATCATCAGTGCAGTAGTAGGGGAAGTCTTCAGCCATTTCTTGTTCAGATAGGCTGCACATCTTGCAGAGCTTCTCCCATTTGAATATGAAGCTCTCCACATTCTTTCCATCAAACTGTGGGGCTCCATGTGAGAGTGGTAACGGCATAGAGTTCATTTTGGGTACGTAGGTTGGTGTTATAGTCTTGATAATATCGGTAGTCTTGTTTCAATAAATGGGTGACGGCTCAAATCTTCAGGTAAATCTTGTTGGGTCCTAGGGAGCTTGTATGAACCCCCCACGTTGGGTGCCAATTATGTGGTGGTGTATAAGTCCAAAGGGGCAAAATACGGCCAACACTTCTCAAGTGTGAATGTGTGTGGGGTGTTCACTGGGTGCGATAACCTCTGGCAAAAGCTTGCTAGGAATACTGGGTCTTTTATCTAATCTAAGTGATGGGGGATAAAGCCTCAAGCTTGTCAAGGGAAAACTATTGAACTACAATCCCCAACTTAGTTGGCGTCTTAACAAAAGTTTATAATGGCTTTGACGTCCTTTGAGATGACAATGTACTAAAGCTTCCAAAGTCAAAACAACTGTAAACTCCACCAACAGGGACTTGATAAGAATGCAGCTTTGACCAATAGTTACAAAGACTGAAAAGTATCTTTGCCTGTACAAGAACAAACTTGGGAAAACAAACAAATATAATAAAATATACCTACTCTGAGTATTCCTCACAAGTAGTGCCTCCAAGGTCAGTTGGCTGTCAGCGCGGTTTCCTGGGAGTGTCGTCAGATCTGAGTCAGAAAATAGTGGTAATAGGTAGCGGTGATCTCACTAATCAATAAGTCGGAATATTGGAAGAGGGATGATTTATTTTAAGGGATAGCCTCCCTTATATACTTTTTTGCTGCTCAATTTCTTGCTAGAAAATACTTTCCGGAAGTTTCCAGAAGGTAGTAGACAACCAATCATGTCTTTGTGTACTAAAAATAGCGCAAATTCTTGGCGGATTGTTCCATGAGACATAGTAGTACCTAGCTAATCAGGTAGTGGTAACATGAAACCTCTGTGTCATGTGGTTGCCTCTTATGGTAGTGAGATGGGGGATTATGAAACCAAGATGGTCATGTGACATGGGCACTGTTGGGGTACTTGCCTTATAAGGTAACTATCTTATCTTGGCATCTCGGCAAGGAATAAGAATAGCTTGTGCAATGGGTTAATAGGGACAAATAGTTTGTCAGGTTGCATAGTAATAATCACATAGACAAAAATAGGAAATATTGCAAATTTGGGATGATAATAATATAGGCGGGGTAATCCTTTTTAGGGAAGTGAACGCATAAGAATGAGCACATCTGCCTGTGGGTGTCACTGTGACCCCACTACAGCGCCTAATTGCCCCATCTGGCTAGGCAACTTGATTATACACCAAGATGTTGTGGTCCTACCCATTGCAGCCAGAAACTTACTCATTGGCAAGAGTTGATTTATCCAACATAAGATGCACATAGTCTACAGTGCGTCTGAGCTCAGGTGGGATAGCAAGAGTATTCAGGCATGTAGCAACATTGTGACAATTGAAGAGGTGAAATTGTTGCAGTCTCCAATCATCACACAAAAGGTGATAAGAATACCACCCACCAGTGAGATGGTGATCCCATTAGGGACATCAATAGATCATTTAACAAGTGGAAGTATGATAACCGCAACAAAAGTATCCAAGCAACTGGAAGGAATCTCAATTCCCAAAGTATGGATACCGCCAAAATATGAAATGCAAAGTCTGAAGTGCTTAGTGGTTATAAGGAATACACCTGCTTACCCAAGTATTCTTTAAGAACCAAGTAATTGATAATATACCTAGGGTATATCACCAAATACCCCATTAAGCAAAAAGCCTATAGGAACTCAAAAATTGACACAGACTATATCAAAGAGACAATTGAAACTTTATTAAAAGACAACATCATCACCAAAAGCCATTCTCTGTAGGCCTCCCCTGTAGTGATAGTCCTGAAGAAAGACAGAAAGCAATGTTTTTGCATTGACTACCAAAAATTGAATGCCGTCACCCAGAAGGATGTGTATCCACTGCTGAAAATAGACATCCTCTTGAACAGATTAATTGGAGCTAAATATTTTAGCTCTCTTGACTTAATCTCTGGGTATAGGCAAGTAGAAGTAGCCCCAGAATATTCACCCAAAACCGCTTTTATAGCATTGTTTGGATTATACAAATGGAACTGACTACCCTTTGGCTTGTGCAATGCTCCAGCTACGTTCCAAAGGATGATCAACAAGGTACTAGGAAATTTACAATGAGAATGTGCTCTTGTGTATTTGGATGGCATCACAATATATTCCCCCAATGTAGAAGAGCATATACACAATGTGCAACATATCCTGACAGCCCTCCTTGAAAACCAACTCAAACTACATCCCAAGAAGTGCCATTTCCTGTATACAAAATTGTTGTTCTTGGGCCATGAGATCTTGGCAGATGGGATATACCCATCTAATTTACTCCCAAAAGCCATTCAAGACACACCTGCACCAAAGAATATCAATGCAGTGTTAGGATTCCTAGGATTAACCAGCTGCTATTGCCACTTTGTCAAAAACTTTGCAACTTTAGCAGCCCTCCTAGACAAATTGATGCAAAAAGGCCAGTGTTTTGTGTGGTTGGAGCCTCAAAAGAGAGCATTCAATCAGCTGAAACTTTTCCTGAAGTCACCGCCAGTGTAGGTTTTCCCAATTAGGATGCAAGATTTGTCATTAACTGTGATGGAAGTCTCACCTGTACAGGTGCTGTACTGGGACAATACCACCAACCTGGCAAATTTGACCCAAATTGTTATGTGAGCTGTTTGCTAAGCAAACACAAACATCACTAACCTATTGCTGAGATAGAATGTCTGTTTGTTGTTTATTCAATTAAAGATTCTATACATACATACATGGTTGCCATTTCATAAAAATAATGGATCACAGCACACTGGTCTGGCCAATGAAAACTAAAGACTGTACCGGTCTACTAGCATGTTGGGCCCTCTGACTACAAGAATACAACTTTAAAATAATTCATTGGCTGGCAAAAACACCAGGATGCAGACTTTCTCAGTTGCTATCCTGTGTGCCAAGTATGCATCAGCAATGACTACAAGGACATTATCTGCTTTAAAAGAAAGGGAAAGTACCCCAAACATGTTGTGACAAACAAGCAGAAGAGAGACTTTTGAAGGAAATGGTGTCAGTACAAACTACAAGAAAACCAATTATGGCTCCTCTAAGGACAGCTCAGAGTCATGGCACACCTGGTCACTGCCTGTGAAGAAGTCATAAGAGAAAGATATATGTCATTAGGACCTGCTAACCCAATAAGAACATATAAGATGCTAAGAAAGATGCTTCAATGGAAAAAAATGATGACCAATGTCACAAATACATTACAAAGATGCTCCACCTGCAAAAGATATAACAGAAGTAACATGATAGGGACAACCAAGCCAACACCAGTTGACCTACCCTTCCGCTGGGAAGGGATCAACTTTGTTGGCCCCTTTATGAAAACAAAGAAGGGAGAAGAATATGTAATAGCAGCTACCAATTATTTCTCAAAGTGGGCTGAAGCCCAAGCCGTTCAAAATAAAGACCAGAAGACAACCACCCAATTCATCCAAGAACACCTTATCTGCTGGCACAGATATCCTCAGATACTCCTGTCTGACAATGGTGGTTCCTTCCTGAACAACACCATGGCCCATTTGTGCAAAATGATGAGCATGAAACTGGTCTTCACAGCTGCATATCACCCCCAGATCAATGGATTAACCAAGAGGATGAACCAGACAGTTTGCCCGCATACTAGAGAAACTTCACTGGGAACTTACCCAGTTATGGGCCAAGCTGCTCCCACTGACACTCCTAGCAATGCATACAATACCAAATAAAATGATAGGTTTCTCCCTGTACAAAGTTCTGCATGGACAAAGGCCCAAGTGGCATGAAGAAGCTGGATTGACAATGTAAGGTGTCCCCTTGACAACACATAACAACTATGTAGAATGGTTGATACACTATATTGCCCAGCTTTACATAAAAGTATTGGGAAAATGTTGACAAGCACCTTCCCCCTCCACCCAAAAATGAGAAACTAACAGGATGAAAGTCAAAACCAGGCAATAAGGTGTGGTACAACCAAACTGTTGCAGGCCTCAAGTTTTGCCCACTAGTTACGTCTGTTGTGTTTTATTATGATTAGTTTGGGGCTTGTTCTACAATGTAGAGGCTAATCAACAATATACAACAACCTCCAGTATGCTAATACTGAAATAGTTTATTGGGAGTTTGATATACCAATAGAAGATATAACTTTCACTAATTTCCTCAATCTTAGGCTTGAAATATACTGTAGGCAGTGCTTATCACTTCTACAGCATTGTTCTGACCTTCTGTGAACTAATGGGCTTATTTATATTTATAGTAACTTTTCCTTATTTGGAAGTAACTTTCCTTTCTGAGAAAATATTTCCTAATATGGAAATTCTGAACTCCCCTTTAACCTAAAGGGGTGTGTTGTAGAAGTCTCTAAAGGGGTCTTTAGACCTAAAGGGGTGTCTTTAGAGTAAAGGGATTTCTTAAAGGGGTTTCTTAGAGGGGACTTTTCTGACAGAAAAGTGGTAGCTTCTTGTAGAACTTAGATTAGATTCTTGTGAGCTTTGCAGTCTCTTTACTGATGTAGTACCAATCAAAGTCAGAATACTCAATAGTGCAAGTGATACAGGGGAAGTCTTATAATCTTTAAACTTGAAATTGTAGTGTGGAGGTTCTGGAAAGAGAGGCTCCCTCTTAATTTTTCAGCTGGGTAAGTCATATATATGAAAATTTTGAAGGATCAAAGTTTTTGGGTGATGGCACAAGCAATACACGTGATACAAAGCTAATAATTTCTAGTGGCGCAGATTGGACATAGACGCAGCACTTGTGAAAATTTCACGTGATTTGATTGGCTGGTTCAAAAGTTACACACAATCAAAGCCACCATAGTAATTCTAGCAATAAGGCATAGTTTATATAGTAATTGGACTCTTTTAGTCATAACTCCTCAAGTACTGCTTCAAATGAGCTTTAATTTGAAACATGTGTTGGCTACTACATGTTCTGTATGACATAATATTCTTGGGTGAGTTGCTTGTCAGGGTCTGGAGCATTTGTTCTTCAAGGTTGGATATTCTTGATCTTTCACTTGTGTGTTGCAATAGCAAAAGCAAAATAAAGAAATGAGTGCAATATTGGTTTAGATATATTGTAGTAATGAAATACTTTCCATTACCACACATCCCAATGGATTGGCCCTGGCACTGTTATTAGCTTGGACCACAGACCAAAGTCCACCATCACCCTGAATAATAAGACAATCAGCAATGTAGTACCAGCCATCTGAAACCATCTCATGATGATCCACCAATCATCACTGAAACCAAAGTGTGATTAAACAATTATCAGGTCAAGGATAGAGGAAGACACAGGTTACATACAAAGTTTATTAGAGAAGATTTTAGTCAATATAGGTACAAATGATATGCACAAGCAAGTTTGCCCAAAAGGGAGAACAAAAGAATGCATATGGGAAGTGTCAAAGGAAACAGCTCACCCAGAGCTGGCAATACCCCTCCCACTAGCAAGAATCAGGATGATATCAAAAACAAGAACAACCTGCAAGTGTTGAGAGATATGATACAAGCATTACATGTGACAAGAGCCACCTATGAAAAGTTGTTTGCCAGAGCAGTAATGTTGATCAAGACACAATCAGAGAGGGACAAGACAGGTTATCCACTCCAATACAAAGTATGGAGATACTACCCAAGAGGACTGTGCACCACCTGAGAGGAGGTTCCTTGATCACTAAGGAGAAAGACACCACACTGATTCCCATATTCATACTGGACACAGTCAGGCAGAAGACACAAGGAATCAACTGTTGCGCCCTCACAAGGCCTCTAGAGCCCCCCTGTTTCATTGCATACTTTCCACTAACAGGTACCACAGTTGTTGAGGTATATGCAGACCTGGTACAAGCTGCAAGAGCACCAGAAGTAGAGCTCCCAATTGAAGGACTCCTCAAAGAAATTTGCAAACATCTCAAACCACATATCCAAGAAGGAACCATCCTAGAAAAGATACACAAACAGATTAAATATACCAGCCAGTTAGCCCATGCAATCCACTAAGTTGCTGAGCTATAACTTATAAAGTGGTTTTCTATAGGACACCTCAGGAACCAGTACAAAGTCCAACTCCAAGAAGCCAAAGTAACGCCACGGACTCTGTAGAAACCATGAGGCAAGTGCAAAAGCGCCTTGGTTGTGCCACAGTCTCTATAGAAGAACTAGAATATGTCTTGGAAGAAGCAAAAACATGTTATCAACAACAGGTGACTGCTGACCAAGTGTAAACTCTCTTCAAAAGGGCCCCTGCTGTCATATTGAACATACAAGGACATGCCTAAACAATGCTTGCAAGATAAAGAAGAAAGACTTCATCACATTATCGCATCTCTTCTTGTTCTTTGACCCTCATAAGGAGCTTACCCAGAGCCCTATAGTTTGCCAATTGTGTGGCTCTGTGGAAGACATCCCTCAAGCAATGCAAGCCACACCCCACTCTGCAGCCAAATAGTATCAGATACTTGCCCACAACCCCCTTGCAAGTGACAACCAGCAATGGTACTATGGTGACTCCTCATGCTATGCAAACTAATTGAACCCTGGAGAAGCAAATTAGTCAAAGAACTTTGTGGACAAATCTCCCTCTTAACCTCCAGGATATCTGAGTACTAAATATAATACCCACTCTCTGCCCAAGAGTTTCTTCCCAGAGTCCTACTGAAAGTCCCCCAGGTGTCCTCCCTAGGATTGCCCAACATGTCCTCCCTCCTATTCCTGCCCTTATCTATTCAGAACACTTACCATAGCAAGAAGGAGTTCACACCCGTATTTTATAACACATTGTCTATTATCTAAGTCCCTCCAAATGATATATATATCTGATTTAACCCTGTGAGAGAACAACAAGATTTGGATGGAATGAACATAAGTCTTTATTACCTTGCTACCTTTTATTGGAAGCTATTCTGAACCAAATGGTAATGACTTGATCTACATGCTCTCCCACTCACCAAGTACAGTCAGTAATAACCCACATAGGTATCATTTTACCCTTTGGTTTACTCACTTCAATATGTATGCTGCTAAGAAATAAAGCAAAGTTGTCTGGTTCTCAACCAAACCCCACCACTGACAGCAGTAGAAGAATTGTTTGACAACAGCTTGCATTGACATTTAGTGTAACAGGTGGGGCTACAACCAATAAAGGCACTGCAGAGAGTATGCCTACTGAAGTGAATAATGCATACTCCTCAGGTTCTCAGTCAAGTTGGCAATTGTGAATCTCTGCAGAGCTACTAGCTGGCCATATTGCTGAGGTAGATGAAGATATAGCACAAGCAGTACCTTCAGTTGAAGACCAGCAAGTGGCTGTCATAACATCACCACCACCTGTATTAGCAAGTATGATGTTAGCTCATACCAAAGCATTAATGTGGCCATTAGGTGCATTGGCTAATTGTATAGATGCAATGGCCCAGAGAAATCAGGAAATAGTCCAGAAACAGAATGAGTGCATAATATGTGTAGAGCAATCAATACCCCAGTTAGAGAAAGTAGTATTTTTGTGACAATGAGGGAACTCAAGTATATCAATGTCACAGCCAAGAACTTTGCCATTTCCAAATGCAATAGCACAGTAACACTGTACAGTCTTTGAAGCACAACAACAGCACCCAAGGATATAGCCCACAGAATAGCCTATCCCAGCATGTGAGGGAGAAAATGTAGTATTTATACCAGAGGCTAAAGATCAAAAGACATTGAGGATTCATGTAGCCATTGGGTGCAATGATGAAGAGTGGGCTAATATTCAAGAGGCTCTCAGAAGTCTAGTACTCCAACACCTTAAGGCTGGCATACCATGGGACCATCAGAAGCTCAAGGCCTAGCAGAATGCACTTGACTTGCTCCATGAGCATTGTCCAGGATTCAGACAAGCAAACATTTCTTGGACCAGCATTGGTATGATAAGAAAGTATCTCAAGAATAGCAGAAACTATCACAGGCAGAAGAACAAGGGTGCAATAGATAAAAACCAGCAGCCTCCTCAAGAGCCCATTGCAAGCAGGGCCAAAAGCTCCAAACAATCATCAAAGAGGGATCAGGTAGCTGGAAGAGTGCCAACAAGGGAAAAGCAGGCAGATACTGATGCACCAGCACAACATTTACCAAGGAAAAAGTGTATTTCTACTCAAGAAGCACTCAATCAAAGTAGCAGTGAAGGACCTGCAGTGATAAAAACAAGTGGCTACTTCAGGAGCCTGTCACAGTGTGAGCTGAGAGCTTGAAACAAGCAGGAAAGAAGCAACAGGTTGCCTGCAGAGTCCCAGCAAGGGACAAGCTGGCCAAAACAAATGTATCAGAGCAGCATTTATTAAAGAGAAAACATAGTTCAATACAAGAAGCACTCAGAAAAAGTAGCTGCGAAAGACCTGATAGTGATAAACAATAAGGTAAAGGGGAAGAAGTCTACACAAGCCAGAGACAGGGAAGCGTAAGAAAAAGCTGCAGCTCTTGCCAATCAACACTGTAAGCCCACAGCAGATTGAATCCCAGCATAGCCAAAAAAACTACCATCAAGAAAACAGCTGCTTTCACAGGAGTTGGTAGCACAGCAAGTTGAGCTATAATCCTGTGAGGTAGTTAAGGTTGCAATGAAAGGCAATCTATCTACCACAGCCTCCACATCTTTCATCTTTGACATAGTGGAGATCCCGCTGAGAGACAAAGCTACAACATCAAGAACTCCAAAGACTATCATAATGCCTTCAGTGGAATTTTGGAACTTTATTGGGCACACCATGAGGTTGCAGCACTTCTTCAAGAGCAGTGCTCAAGAAACATAGTTGAGTTTTGCAAGGACGTATTGCAAAGACTAGCAGATGAGGTGCTAGACCTTGCAGTGCTGGCTGAAGACCAGGATGCATGGGAACCACTGAATAACAATGGCATAAAGCTGTAGCATTCCTGCCAAAGTCATGGAAACAGCACATTACAGCAAAAATACTGATTGAGAGGTGGATCTTAATGGAGTTACTTGTTGAGTGTGGAATTGAGCTTAATGTTAGTGTAGGGTATAGGGACTTGTATAGATCAGTACAATTGGCAATTGAGGTACAACTGAAGTTTCAGTGGAAATAAATCAACTTGTATGCATGAAAAATAAGAGAAACAATTGAGTCAGGTATTAAGGAATGTGAAAAAGAGGCAATAGCCAATCAATGTACACAAATGTAGGAGGTGATACAGTGCCCAAGATTAGTAAGTGAGAAAATTGGCAGAGAACAATTAAAAGCCATTTTGTTTGTTCTTATCAAAGTTTTGACCAATTTTTATGAAATCTGAGTACAAATATATTTGACAGTCTTTGAATGGTGTCCTGATGAATCAATACTCTTAGTCACAGACTTAGAATCTGTGATGTCCTTTGATGGATCACACAATAATTTTTATAAGTACAGTGAAGAAGGTGTATCTGTGTGGATCTTCTGTCTTCAAATTTGTCCCAATCTGCATCACAGTATCCTAAAGATTCTGCTCTGAATCTTATAAGTATATCTTAAGCATATATCAGCAGCTCTTTTAGGTATCTAAAGTCTGCTTAACTGCTACAATTTGATTAGATCCATAGTTTGTTTATGCTGGCTGACAACTCCACTGAATAAGATATCTAGATGTGTTCAAGCATGCATAGGTTGACTACTGAGCATAGAATGATAAGGAAAGTTAGGCTTTCAGGTGGCACTAGCTCTCTTAATTTGTTGTGTTATGACAAGTCAAGTTTGTCTGCATTTTAGCAGTTGCCTGTTTACAGTTATCCATCAGGTACTTCTCAAGTATATCTCAAGTATACCAGGATTGGCTTAGGATGATGGTCTGGGTACATATGTCTATGGAAAACTTTATTCCCAAGCAGTAACTGAGCTCTCCAAGATTGGACATCTTGAGCTGTTGTTTGTATTATGAATAGTTTGGGGCTTGTACTGCAATGTAGAGGCTAATCAACAATATACAACAACTCCCAGTATGCCAATACTGATATTATTTTTTGGGAGTTTGATATACCAATAGAAGACATAACTTTCACTAATACCCTCTACCTTAGGCTCAAAGTATACTATGGGCTATGATTCTCACTTCTACAGTGGTGTTCTGACCTTCTGTCAACTATTGGGCTTATTTATTCTTAGAGTAGCTTTTCCTTATTTGGAAGTCACTATCCTTTCCAAGAAAACATTTCTCAATATGGAAATGCTAAACTCCCCTTTAACCTAAATGGGTGTGGTGTAGAAGTCTCTAAAGGGGACTTTAGACCTAATGGGGTGTCTAAAAGGGTGTATTTAGAGTAAAGGGCTTCTTGTAGTGGTCTCCCAAGTGGACTTTACACTAAAGGGGTGCCCAAAGGGGCTTCTTTAGAGTAAAGGGGCTTCTTGGAGGGTTCTCTAAAGGGGTCTTTAGACTAAAGGGGTGTCTGCAGTAGTGTCTTTAGATTAAAGGGGTTTCTTAGAGGGGACTTTTCCAGCAGAAAAGTGGTAGTTTTCTTGTAGAACTTAGATTGGCTTCTTGTGAGCTTTGCAGTCACTTTACTGATGTAGTACCAATCAAAGTCAGAATACGCAACAGTCAAGTGATGCAGGGGAAGTCTTATAATCTTTAAACTTATAATTGTGGTGTGGAGATTCTGGAAAGAGTGGCTCTCCTTTATATTTCAGCTGGAGAAGTCATATATATGAAAATTCTGAAGGATCAAAATTTTTGGGCATTTGCGCAAGCAAGATACAAGAGACAAAGCTAAAATTTTGCAGAAGCACAGATTGGACATTGGCAAAGCATCCGTGAGACTTTCAGGTGATTGTATTGTCTAGCTCAAAAGTTACATGCAATCAAAGTCACCATAGTAATCATAGTAATAGAGGCCTAGTGCATATGACAATTAAACTTTTTTGATCATAACCCCTTAAGTACTGCTTTAAATGAGCTGTAATTTGAAGTAGGTGTTGACTACTGAGTGTTCTGCATGACTTAATATTCTTGGGTGGATTGCTTGTCAGGGTCTGGAGCATTTGTCCTTTATAGTTGGAAATTCCTGATCTTTTGCTTGTATGTTACAATAGCAAAAAGCAAAATAAAGAAATGAGTGCAATATTAGTTTTGAGATATGTAGCAGTGGAATACTTTCCATAACCACAGAGCTCTTTAGATAGGCTGGATTTAGTCTCTTCCAATGTCTTGAGGTTATTGGCAGTTAAAATAAGATCATTCACATATGGAGCTAATAGTACTGGATTTGTCCTATCTGGCTTACAGTATATACTATAGTCAGCATTACTCCATCTGAAGCTTAAAGATTCCAAATAAGAATCTATTTTCCAATTCCGGGTTCCTGGTGATTGTCTTGGTCCATATAAAGACTTTTATAGCTTGCAGACCAAATAGGGGCTATCTTGGTCAAAAAAACCCATCAGACTGGCTCATATACACATCCTAGTCAAGCTCTTCTTTCAAAAATGCGGTATTCATATTCATTTGATGAATAAAATACTTATATTTGGCTGCAATAGCCTAAATTAGTCTGATGGAATTAAATTTGGCTACCAGTGGAAAGGTCTCAGTATGTTCAAGTGCTTTTGTCCATGAGTATCCTTTAGCCACAAGTCTTGCTTTGTATCTTTCAATTGTACCATCAGCCTTGTACTTTGTCTTGAAGACCCACCTGCATCCAATTGATTTGGGGTTTTGCTAATTTGATCAAGTCCCAGGTTTGATTTTCCATTTGGGCCTGATATTCCTGGGTCATTGAACATCTCCAAAACTCTGTCTGAGGGCTTTTACAGCCTCTTTTACAGTCTGGGCTCATTAATATGGACTGAATAGGCATAGGCTAAGCTGGTACACTCATTGATGCAGTAGCTTAGGCTATTTCTTGCCTGGCTGGCTCTTTGCACATTTGGTACAGTAATGACCACTTTTAGGATATTCCTAGGCACTGCTTCAGGCTGAACTACAGTTGCAGAGTCTGCTGGAGTGAAAAAATTTTAATTGTGTTGCTCTGTTTCAATCCTGACAACTGGTGGACTTGAGATCAGGTTTTTGTCATAATCTGACATCATTTTGTGTGAAAATCTTGCACTTTCATCAAACAACACATCCCTGGACTCTATCAGCCTCTGTGCTTTAGTGCTGTAGAGTCTATATGCTTTACTCTCATTGCAATAGCCCTATAATCTTCATTCACCACTTGTTGGCTCAAATTTTGACTGATTTTTAGGCAGATTCTTGGCATAGGTTGTACACCTAAATATTCTTAGATGCTCTGCACTTGGTCTGTATTGATGTCATGCTTGAAGCAGAATAGAACCACAGAGTACACAGTCATAACTCCTATTTTTAAGGTATACAGCAGTGGCAACTGATTCTGCCCAACAATCATAGGATAATATTTGAACATGGATCTTAGATCTTGCCATATCTATTATTGGTCTGTTTTCACATTCTGTTACTCTATTTTGCTGCTGGGAGTATGGTGCAGTGGCCTCCTGCTTCATCCCATTAATTTTGAAGAAGTGGATGAAGAGTTTTGAGGTATTTTCTCAACCATTCTCACAGTTTAATTTCTTGATTTTTTCACCTGTTGCACTATCCACCATGGTTTTAAGCTCTCTGAACTTAAACTGAGCTGCTTCCTTTCTCTCCATGAAGTAGACCCATATGTATCTTGTATAATTATCAACAAAAGTGATTAAATACTCATACCACCTAAGGATAAATCATGCATAGGTCTGCACAGATCTGGGTGAATTGGATTTAATTTTTTCTTGGTTCTGATAAATCAGAGCTCTTGAACAGTTGTCTGGCTTGTTTCCCTTATATGTAGACTTTACAGTGCTCCAAACTAGCTGAGAAATTAACTTTTACTCTGGGAATCAGCTGATGATTGATCATTTTGTGCAAATAATGAAAATTGATGTGTCCAAATCTCCTGTGCCAAAGCATTGATACTTCTTCATTCAAGTCACTAATATTGACTTCCAGATATGGTGAATATAAGTCAACTTATATAGACTCTGATCTTTGATACCCAAAGCAATATCTGCACTATTTGATTAGTGATCCTGAATCCAGATTTGTCAAAGCTGAAACTAAGTCCTTGTGTGATGGCCTTGCTTACAGATAGTAGGTTCTTGGCAATTTCTGGTACATAGAGTACTTCTTGAAAGGTCTGTGCATGGCTTCTTTCACTGCTTCTAAGGTTTACTTTGATAGTTTCTTTTCCCACAGCATCACGTATTTATTATCATCCATAATAACCTCTTGACTGAAATTTCTTGATATTAAGTAAAAAGTCCTTTTTGGTGTGTAAAGTGTTAAGATGCTCCAGAGTCATTATAGCACAACTGAGGATTCTTGTTTATGGTCATATTTGGTGCAGATTTATATAGTCTATCTTCAGTTGTAGAAGCATTTCCATATTCTGACCTTTGCTGCTGACTGTCATTCTACTTGAAGCACTGGTCTGATATATGTTCTTTCCTTTTGCAGTAGTTGCAAAACAAGTTGCTATTGCCTTTAAAAGGTCTTGGGTATCTCCTTTGCTGGTTAGCATTGCTTAATAAAGCATTTTCTTCTTCCCTCTTTTTGGTGCTTGATTTCCTTAATTCTTCATCCTGGAGCATTACATTTACATATTCAAAGTCAAATCTTCAGTTCCAGACTCTACAGCTGACACAAGGCCCTGAAACCTGTCAGTCACACTATTCAGGATGGTCACTATCACATCCTCATCAGTAGTTGATGTGCCTACTGATTCCATCTCATCCATAAGCAGGATAAATCTACTAATTAGATTTTTCATTTCTTCTTCTGGCTGCACCTTTGTAGTAAAGAGTTTTTGCCTAAGATATATTTCCTTGGCAGCTGAGCATGACTAGTAGGTGTCATCTAATGCTTCCCAGGTATTCTCTGCCATTTTTGCTCTTGAGCATTGAATTAGAAGTTTGTCCTCAACATTAAGGCAAATGCAGTTGAAGGCACTTTGTTCTTTGTTCTGGTACCTTAAGGCTTCCTCACTCACATTCTTAGGAGGGCATTCTTCTCTTATGGCAATATCTCAAAAGCCTCTTTTGTGTAGCAGCATCTTCAACTTTGCATTCCATACTTGGTATTTAGATCAACCCAACTGATCAGCAGAGGGAAAGGTTCCAGTAATAGCAGTAGTAAACATTGCAGAGAGAGACAGCTGGGGGCACATAACCTGCTGTAAAAGTCTAGGAGATATTGGAAGTGATTGGGAGAACAAGCAGATTTTGTGGCTTTCACTTAATGATAAGACTTGTTCCATTGTGTCATTGATCATAGTGCCAGAAAGTGCTCTATATTTTGTTATTAATTTGATATTTTAGGGTCATATGCATGTCAATTTTGATCCCATATTGGCACTGTATGGCACCATGTGGCACTCTGTGGCACAATCAGGCACCATCTAGCATGCTATGGTACTATTGGGCACTATGATCAGCTGGAGTGATGTAACAAGTCTATTTATTGAATGCAAATATAGTATTTATACTTTTGAGTAGTCTTGGCATAGCAAGCACATAGAATAGGCTCAGAATAGTCTCAAGAGCATGTGTGCAAAGTTTGGGGCTGTTTGGACAACATTGAGAATTTTCATGTTCTTGGTGCCTGGTATTTTGGTAAAAATATTCTGAATAAATCCCAACAAGGAATTTGATCAGTATTCCCAAGGATTTGAATGTAATGATCCAAGTGACTAAGGTTGATGAGTATATAGGTGGTATTACAAGTTTCTACAACACCCCCACTCATCTAAACACTCATAATGACTGGTCCTAATCTGGACCTAAGATATTTGCGCTTGTCTCTAGCCAATAGTTTGGTAAATATGTCTGCAATCATTTCATCTGTAGGACCGTAGGATACATTAGCTATGTTGTACTCTATAGCTTCACATATGAAATGATATCTAATATCTATGTGCTTACTTCTAGCATGAAAAGTTGGATATCTACCTAATGTATACATCCTTGGTTATTGTGATTTAAAGTAATAGGCATATTTTGACATATGCCTAACTCTGTAAGAAGCTTCTGTAACCACATTGCTTCTTTTGTATCCTCACAGGCTGCCATATACTCTGCCTCTGTGGTACAAAGTGCTACAGTTTGTTGCTTTCTTGAATTCCATGAAATTAATCCCTTGCAGTAAAGAAAGGTGTATCCTGCAATGGATCTTCTATCCTCCAAATTTTGTCCCCAATCAGCATCAGAGTATCCCACAAGATTCTGTTCAGAATCCTTATAAGTGTATCTTACGTAGACATCAGTGGTTCCTTTCAGATATCTAAAAATCTGCTTAACTGATGCAATATGATCAGACCCATAGTGCTGATTATGCTGGCTGACAACTACCACTGAATGTGATATATTAGGACCTGTTCCATGCATAATATACATTAGACTGCCAACTTTAGACTTATAAGGAAAGTCAGGGCTTTCAGATGGCACCAAGCTCTCTCGATTTGGTTGAGCTTTGACCTAGTTAAGGTTTGTCTTCATTGGGGTAGCAGCCAGTGTACAGTCTTCCATTTGATACTTCTTTAGTTCATCCTGAATTCTCTTGGATTGGCTTAGGGTGATAGTATGGGTACTTCTGTCTATGGAGAACTTAATCCCTAAGTAGTAACTAGGTTCTCCTAGATCTGACATCTTGAACTCCTTAGACAGGCTGGATTTAGTCTCCTCTAATGTTTCTAGGTTATTGGCAGCTGAAATAGGATCATCCACATATAGAGCTAATAGAACTGGATTTGCTCTACCTGGCTTATAGTATGAACTATAGTCAGTATTACTCTCCTTGAAACTCAATGATTCCAAAAAAGAACCTATTTTGCAATTCTAGGCTCATAGTGATTGTTTGAGTCCATAGAAAGACTTTTTAAGCTGCAGACCCAATGGGGGTTATCTTGGACAACAAACCCATCAAGCTGGTGCTGATACATGTCCTCATCAAGTTCACCATTCAAAGAAGCAGTTAAATCCACTTGATGTACAAAAAATGTATATTTGGTGGCAACAGCCAGTACCAATCTGATGGAATTAAACTTGCCTACCAGCACAAAGGTCTCAATATAGTCAAGTCCTTTTGTTTGAGAGTATTCTTTGGCCATAAGTATTGCTTTGCAACTTTTGATTGTACAATTAGCCTTGTATGTTGTCTTGAAGACCCATCTGCATCCAATTGATTTTGGGTTGTTTGGTAATTTGACTAAGTCCCAAGTTTGATTTTCCATAAGGGCCTGATATTCCTCAATAATTGCAGATCTCCAAAACTTTGCCTGCGGGCTATTCAGTGCCTCTTTCACATTCTGGGGCTCATTGATATGGTCTGCATAGGCATAGGCCAAGTTTGAACCCTCATTGATATAGTAATTTGGGTTATTTCTTGTCCAGTTATATATCCAGGCATTTGATACTGGAATGATCACATCTAGAATGTTTTTGGGCAATGATTTAGGCTGAACCATGGTTGTAGGGTCCTTTGGAGTGAAAGGTCTTTATTATTTTGCTCTGCTTCAATCCTGGCTATTGGTAGACTTGAGATCATATTTTTGTCATCACCTGTTGTCATTTGTATGAAAATTTTGGTTTTTTTATCAAACATCCCATTCATGGACTTAGTCAGCATCTTTGCTTTGGTATTGTAGAGTATGTATGCTTCACTCTCATTGTAGTAGCCCAAAAATTTGCATTTCACACTTTTTGGCTCAAATTTTGACTTATTTTCATGCAAATTCTTGGCATATGCTGTATACCCAAATATTCTGAGCTGTTCTGCACTTGGTCTATATCCATACCATGCTTCAAATGGAGTAAATTGCAAAGTATTTGGTTATAACTCCAATTTTGAGTTTGCAGCTGTGGCAACTGATTCTGCCCAAAAATCATGGGATAATCTTTGAGCATGGATCATAGATCTTGCCATATCCATTATTGATCTGTTTGCACATTCTCCTACTCCATTTTACTGTGGGGAGTATGGTACAGTAGTCTCTTGCTTTATCCCATGAATTTTGCAGAAGTTGATGAAGGATTTTGAGGTATATTCTCTACAATTGTAAGAGCATATTTTCTTGATTTCTTCACCAGTTTCTATCTCCGCCATGGCTTTAAACTACCTGAACTTAGATAGAGCTTCTTCCTTTCTCTCTATGTAGTAGACCCATGTGTCTCTTGTATAATCATCAGTAGAAGTGATTAAATACTTTATCCAGCCTAAGTATATATTCTGCAGAGGTCCACACAGATCTGAGTGAGTTAGCTCTTAAATGGTTGTCTGGCTTGTTTCCCATTCATGCAGGCCTCACAGTGCTCCAAACTAGCTTGGGGATCAATTTTTACTCAAACAACTATATCAATGAGGGAACAAACTAAGCCTATGCCTATTCAGGCCATATTGATGAGCCCCAGAATGTAAAAGAGGCACCAAATAGCCCTCAGGCAAAGTTTTGGAGATCTGCAATGACTGAGGAATATCAGGCCCTTATGGAAATTCAAACTTAGGATATAGGCTGCATTGCATTGTTTTGCTCTGACTCAATCCTGACAATTGGTGAACTTGGATCTGATTTTTGGCATCATCCAATGTCATTTTTGTTGAGTATTTTTATTTTTCATCAAACAGCACATCTTTGGACTTGATTAGCTTCTTTGCTTTGGTATTATAGAGTCTGTATGGCTTACTCTCATTGCAGTAGCCCTAAAATATGCATTTCACACTTTTTGGCTCAAATTTTGACCAATTTCTGGGCAGTTTCTTGGCTTATGCTGTAAACTCAAATATTCTTAGATGTTCTGTGCTTGGTCTGTATCAATACCAGGCTTCAGATGGAGTACAATCACAAAGTGTTCTGTTATAGCTCCTACTTTTAAGGCACACAGCTGTTGCAACTGATTCTACTAAAAAACATGGGATAATTTCTGATCATGGATCATGGTTCCTCTCATATCAATTATTGATCTGTTTGCATGTTCTGCTACTCCATTTTGCTGTGTGGGGTATGGTACAGTTGTCTCTAGCTTTATCCCAAGAGTTTTCAAGAACTAGATGAAAAGCTTTGAGATATATTCTCCACCAACATTGTAGTATATTTTCTTGATTTTTTCACCAGTTTCTCTCTCCACCATGGCTTTAAACTCCCTTAACTTAGACTGAGCTTCTTCCTTTCTTTTCATGAAGTAGGCCTATATGTATCCTGTACAAATATCCACAAAAGTGATTTAATGGTTCATCCAGCATAATGATATATATTTTTTATAAGTCCACTCAGGTCTGAGTGAATCAGCTCTAATTTTTTCCTAGTTTTGATTAAATTAGAGCTGTTGAACAGCTGTTGGGCTTTCTTCTCATATGTGCAGGCTTCACAATGCTTCAATCAGCTGGGGGATCAGTATTTACTCTGGAAACTAGCTGATCTATGATCATTTTGCTCAAATTTAGCAAAATTGATGTGTCCAAACCTCCTGTGCCAAAGCATGATGTTTCTAAACTTAAGTAACCTATATTAGCTTTCATATATGATGGACTATAAGTCAACTTATTCAGATTCCAATCTCTGATACCCAAAGCAATATAGGCACCATTCTGATCAGTGATCCAGTGTCCAAGATTGTCAAAGCTGAAACTGAGTCCTTTGGCAGTGTCCTTGCTTACAGATAGTAGGTTCTTGGCTATTTCTGGTATATGAAGTACTTTTGTCAGGGTAGGTGTCTGACTTCCTTCACTGATTCTATAGCATACCTAGATGGTTCCTTCTCAAACTGCATCAAGTGTTCTATTTTCACCTATGAAAACCTTCCAAATTGGATTTCTTAATATTAGGTAAAAAGCTTGTTTTGGTTTGTATAGTGTTAAGATGTTCCAGAGTCAATATACTGCATCTCAAAGTCCTTGTTTATGGTCATATACAGTGTAGTTATGAATAGTCTATCTTTGGTTGTTGCAGTATATCCATGCTCAAGTTTCTTTTGCTAATTTTCTCCCTTTTGAAGCACTGGTCTGATATGTGTCCTTAGCTTTTGTAGTAGTTGCAAAACAGGTTTCTGTTACCCTTGAAGGGTTTAGGGCATTTCCTTTGCTGGCTAACATTGCTTATTAAAGCAAAATCTTCTTCCTTCCTATTGGCACTTGATTTTCTTAATTATTATTCTGGAAGCCTTCTGTTTATGTAACTTAAGGTCAAATATTCAGTTCTGGATTCTAGGGCTTATACAAGGCCCTGTAGCTTGTCTGTCAGGCTATTCAGGATGCTAACTATCACATACTCATCAGTTGTTGGTACATTAACAGGTTCAATCTCTTCCACCAGTGGAGTAATTCTATCAGTCAGATTTTTCATTTATTCTCCTGGCCGCTTCTTTGTAGTAACAAATTCTTGTCTAGGGTACATTTTCTTAGCAGCTGAACATGACTGGTAGGTGTCTTCTAATGCCATCCAGGCATTCTTTGCTGCTTTTGATCTTGAGGATCAAATTGGCAATTTGTAGTTGACTTTGAGGCTGTTGTGCATCACTATTTAAAACTTAGCCAATTTGACTCTGTTAGAAAATCTAGTACCCTAGCTACTTTTCCCTAACCCAAGCATAACTAATCCCTGTTATAGTTTATTTTATCACTTCTCAGAAACTGTTTTTAGCTGTCACCTGATCAAGTTTCAAGTGGTCATTATATCCTCAACTGATCTGCTAAGCCTTTCCAAAGGATTAGTCATCTGAGATCCATCCTACCACTTAGTGGTTGCCAAGACATCAGCTGATTAATGATGCACTTTTCATTTATCTTATGCACCTATCAACACCCCAACAGATTTCAATCAGTCCAGTCTCTTGGCACTTACTAATTCAACTTGATCAGAAAAATATAAATAGAGATTACTGAGCCTTTTGATTCAGTGTGTGTCTCAATAAAATTAAGATTCAGCAATTCTATTCTAGTTTCCAATTAAGCCTAGCATATCTAGCATTCCCAAGAACACAAAGACTAGCCTGTATAGTAAACCAACTCTGTTGCCTTTATAGCCCAACTCAACTACATACAAGACCAAGATTAGACCTGAACTTCTCTGCTAATATTTCTGTCACCCTTAACAATTTTAAGATTCTGTATTAGCTGTCAATTGGGATCAGTTAAATCATTCAAGAGTTCTACTACAATTCTCTCTTGGATATAACAAAGGCAAATGCAGTTAAAAGCACTTTGTTCTTTCCTCCGGTGCATTAAGACTCCCTCTCCCATGTTTTATGATGTTATTCTTCTCCCATGACAATATCCCAAAGGCCTGTGTGTTGTAGCAGAATTTGTTGTAAGAGTCTTGGAGATATTGCAAGTGCTTGGAAGAACAAGCAGACTATGTGGTTCTCACTTAATGATTAATTGAATGAAAAAGTAGTATTTATACATTTACATAGTCTTGGCATTACAAACATGTAGAATAGGTTAAAAAAGGTCCAAAAACATGTGTGCAAAGTTTGGGGCTGCTTGGACACCTTTGAGAACTTTCATGTTCTGGGTACCTGGTATTTTGGTGAAAATATTGTAAGTAAATTCCAACAAGGAATTTGGTTGGTATTCTCTAGGATTTGAGGGTAATGATCTAAGTGACTAAGTTAGGTGAATATTTAGGTGGAATTACAAGCTTTACAACACTCCCACTCAGCTAAATGCTCATACTGACTAGTCCTAATTTTGACCTAAGATATTCAAACTTGTCTCTAGCTAATGGTTTGGTAAATATGTCCGCAATCATTTCATCTGTAGGACAGTAAACTAAGCAAACTAAGTTATTCTCTATAGCTTCACGTATGAAATGATGTCTAATGTCTATGTGCTTAGTTCTAGCATGAAAAGTTGGATTTCTACCTAGTTGTATACATCCTTGATTATCTTGAAATAAAGGAATAGGCATTTTTTGACATAGGCCTAACTCTGTAAAAAGCTTTCTTAACCACATTGCTTCTTTTGTAGCTCCACAGGCTGCCATGTACTCTGCCTCTGTGGTAGAAAGTGCTATGGTTGGTTGCTTTCTTGAATTCCATGAAATTGCTCCTTCACAGTAAAGAAAGGTGTATTCTGTGGTAGATCTTCTGTCTTTCAAATTTTGTCCCCAATCAGCATCAGAGTATCCCACAAGATCCTGCTCTGCATCCTTATAAGTGTATCTTAATCAGATATCAGCTGTTTCTTTTAGGTATCTAAAAATCCGCTTAACTGCTGCAATATGATCTGATTCATAATTCTGATTATGTTGGCTGACAACTCCCACTGAATATTAGATATCTGGACGTGGTCCAAGCATAATATACATCAGACTGCCAACTATAGATTGATAAGGAAAGTTAGGGCTTTCAGATGGCACCAAGCTCTTTTGATTTGGTTGAGTTTTGACCATTTTAAGGTTTGTCTCCATTGGGGTAGCTGCCGGTTTACAGTCTTCCATTTGGACTTCTTTAGTATATCTTGAATATACTTGGATTGGCTTAGGGGAATTGTCTGGGTACTTCTGTCTATGGAGAACTTATTCCCAAAGTAGTAACTAAGTTCTCCTAGATCCGACATCTTGAACTCCTTAGATAGGCTGAATTTAGTCTCTTCCAATGTTTCTAGGTTATTGGCGGCTATAATAAGATCATCCACATATAGCGCTAATAGAACTGAATTTGCTCTATCTGGCTTACAGCTTATACTATAGGCAGCATTGCTCCTTTTGAAACTCAAAGATTCCAAATAAGAATCTATCTTGCAATTCCAGGCTTGTGGTGATTGTCTGAGACCATATAGTGACTTTTTAAGCTCACAGACCAAATGGGGGTTATCTTTGGTCAACAAATCCATCTGACTGGTCCATATACACATTTTCATCAAGCTCTCCATTTAAAGATGCAGCTTTTACATCCATTTGATGAATAAAAACTCATATTTGGCTGCAATAGCCAATATTAGTCTGATGGAATTAAACTTGGCTACCAGTGCAAAGGTCTCAGTATAGTCAAGTCCTTTTGTTTGAAAGTATCCTTTGGCCACAAGTCTTGCTTTGTATCTTTCAATTGTACAATTAGTCTTGTTTGTTGTCTTGAAGACCTATCTGCATCCAATTGATTTTTGGTTGATTGGTAATTTGACCAAGTCCCAAGTTTGATTTTCCATCAGGGCCTGATATTCCTCAGTCATTGCAGATCTCCAAAACTTTGTCTGAGGGCTACTTAGGGCCTCTTTTACAGTCTGGGGCTCATCAATATGGACTGAATAGGCATAAGCTAAGTTTGTACCCTCATTGATAAAGTAATTTGAGCTATTTCTTGTCCAATTGGATCTCCAGGCATTTGATACTGGAATGATCACTTCTGTGATATTCCTGGGCTCAAACTCTGGCTGAACAACGGTTGCAGAGCCCTATGGAGTGAAAAAATTTCATTGTTTTGCTCTGATTCAGTGCTGACAATTGATGGACTTAAGATCAGTTTTTTGTCATCATCTGATGTCATTATTTGTGAAAATTTTGAATTTGCATCAAACAACACATCACTGGACTTGATTAGCTTCTTTGCTTTGATATTGCAGAGTCTGTATGCTTTACTCACATTGCAGTAACCCAAAAATATGCATTTTACAATTTTTGGCTCAAATTTTGCCTGATTTCCGGTCAGTTTCTTGGCATATGCTGTATACCTAAATATTCTTAGATGTTCTGCACTTGGTCTGTACCCATACCATGCTTCAAATGGAGTAGGACCACAAAGTATCCTGCTATAACTCCAATTTTTAAGATATACAGCAGTGGCAATTGATTCTGCTCAAAAGTCATAGGATAATTTTTGATCATGGATCATAGATCTTGCCATATCAATTATTGATCTGTTAGCACATTCTGCTACTTCATTTTGCTGTGGGGAGTATAGTACAGCAGTCTCTTGCTTTATCCCATGAATTTCTGCTGAAGTAGATGAAGAGTTTTGAGGGATATTCTCTACTATTGTTGCAGCGTATTTTCTTGATTTTTTCACCAGTTTCTCTCTGCACCATGGCTTTAAACTCCCTGGACTTAGACAGAGCTTCTTCCTTTCTCTCCATGAAGTAGACCCATGTTTATCTTGTATAATCATCAATGAAAGTGATTAAATACTTCATCCCACCTAAGGATAAATTTTGCATAGGTCCACACAGATCTGAGTGAATTAGATCTAATTTTCCCTGAGTTTTGATCAACCCAGAGCTCTTGAACGGCTGTCTGGCTTGTTTGCCATATATGCAGGCTTCACAGTGCTCCAAATTAGCTGGGGGATCAATTTTTACTCCAGAAATTAGCTGATCTTTGATCATTTTGTGCAAATAATCAAAATTGATGTCCAAATCTCCTGTGCCAAAGCATTGGTGTTTCTTCATCTAAGTTACTTATGTTGGCCTCCAAATATGATGGAATATAAGTCAACATGTATAGATTTTGATGTCTGATACCCAAAGCAATATGGGCACTATTTGATCAGTGATCTTGCATCCGGAATTTTCAAAGCTGAAACTGAATCCTTCTGCTGTGGCCTTGCTTACAGAGAGCAGTAGTTGTATAACAGGTTGCTGGTGCCTTTGTAGGGTGTTGGGTACCTCCTTGGTTGGTTATCATTGCTTATTAAAGCATTTTTTTCTTCCTTCCTATTGACGCTTGATTTTCTAAATTCTTCATCTGGGAGCCTTCCATATACGTAATTTAAGGCCAAATCTTCAGCTCTGGACTCTAGGGCTAGTAAATATCACATCCTCATCAGTAGTTGGTGCACCCACTGATTCCATCTCATCTACCAGTAGGGTAATTCTGTAAATTAGATTTTTCATTTCTTCTTGTGACAGCGCCTTTGTAGCAAAGAATTTTTGTCTTAGATACATTTTCTTAGCAGCTGAACATGACTGGTAGGTGTCTTCTAATGCCTTCCAGGCATTCTTTGCTGTTTTTGCTTGTGAGCATTGAATTAGCAACTTGTCTTTCACATTAAGGCAAATGCAGTTAAAGGCACTTTGTTCTTTCTTCTGGTGCTTTAAAGCTTCTTCTCCCATGTTTTTAGGAGGGAATTCTTCTCCCATGACAATATCCCAAAGGCCTCTTTCTTGTAGCAGCATTGTCATCTTCACCTTCCACACTTGGTAGTTAGATCCATCCAATTTTTGAGCAGAGGAGAAAATTCCAGTAGTAGCAGTAGTAGACATTGCAGAGAGTGACAGCTTGGGGCTCATAACCTGTTGTAAGAGTCTTGGAGATATTGGAAGTGATTAGGAGAACTGTTGTAAAAATTTGTAATTCCACCTAAATATTCACCTAACTTAGTCACTTAGATCATTACCCTCAAATCCTAGAGAATACTGACCAAATTCCTTGTTGGGATTTACTTAGAATATTTTCACCAAAAATACCAGGTACCCAGAACATGAAAATTCTCAAAGTTGTCCAAACAGCCCCAAACTTTGCACACATGCTCTTGGGACCTTCCCTTACCTATTCTACAGGTTTGTAATGCAAAGACCAGGTAAAAGTATAAATACTACTTTTACATTCAATAAATCATCAAGTGCAAACCACATAATCTACTTGTTCTCCAAATCACTTCCAATATCTCCAAGACTCTTACAACATGTTATGAGCCCCAAGCTGTCACTCTCTGCAATGTCTACTATTGCTATTACTGGAATTAATTGAAATCAGTGATTGGTCTATACCAAGCCCCATTCCAACAAGATAATAATATTGAATAAGAAATCTTGCATCAGTATGCATCAGCTTGTAAACGTATTTCTATTGTGCTGCAAATCTAGCAGTAATGGTTGGTTTATTTTTGAAGTCGGGTCAATCAATGACCTGCTTACAGGACTCAAAATTTTCAGTCAAAATTGGCCATAAGCTCGATGGCCATATCCACCTCAGCCTGATCGTGGTTACTCCAGCTTGGATTCACAATGCTCGATATGGATTCAGTCGCACCAACCATCTCCTGGAAGAGGGCCCTCTCTTCACACATCTCCCTCAAGAGATCGTCCCCTTCACAGTCCAGCACCTCCCACTCGGAGATGAGTGTGTTCAGCGAGTCAAAGAGCGCATCCTGTGCTACACTGAGTTCTGTAATGGTGGGCATTAGCAAGTGTTCACACAAATCCAGGGGAAAGAGCAGGCCAACACTTACCATCAATCATATGGAGAAGATCCTCCGCCTTCCTACTGGTTGCCAAAATCAAGATACTCTGGTAGTCAGCCCCACGAATAGCCCCGTAGAAGCTAGGATCGATCACTGAAGCAGAGCTGATCAGGTTGGATACTGCTCTGATCAAGCGCAGACTAACAGTGGAGCGACGCTTGGTAGTACGAGTGAAGTGCATGGTTGTTGTGGATGCTGCTTCAACAACCGAGTGGAAGGTATTTATGGTACCTCGACTTGCTTGGGTGTCGAAGACAGGTTTGTGATAACATCCTACATTGGCATTGTTGCTACTTCGAGACGAGAACGTGACCAAGTCTGTGTGAAATCAGGAGATGAAAAGTCAGCTGGCCATTCCAGGTACAGTTGTTCGATCCAGAGTTACGTAATATACCTTGACAATTGTACTTCAGTCATATCGAACTAGAAAAATCCATGGCAGCTTTTGCCTTCACTACTGCCATGCCACCCTGGATATTCAAACGTGTATGCTTGATGACGATCATTCAAGTTTAAGATCTTACACACTTGTTTGATGAACCCTAACCCCACAATGAATAATAGGATCGGACTATTGTATCTGGAATCCGCCTCTCGCTTGGCCAGCTGACTTCTCATCTCCTGATTTCACACCGACTTGGTCGCGTTCTCGTCTCGAAGGAGCAACAATGCCAATGTAGGATGTTATCACAAACCTGTCTTCGACACCCAAGCAAGTCGAGGTACCATAAATACCTTCCACTCGGTTGTTGAAGCAGCATCCACAACAACCATGCACTTCACTCGTACTACCAAGCGTCGCTCCACTGTTAGTCTGCGCTTGATCAGAGCAGTATCCAACCTGATCAGCTCTGCTTCAGTGATCGATCCTAGCTTCTACGGGGCTATTCGTGGGGCTGACTACCAGAGTATCTTGATTTTGGCAACCAGTAGGAAGGCGGAGGATCTTCTCCATATGATTGATGGTAAGTGTTGGCCTGCTCTTTCCCCTGGATTTGTGTGAACACTTGCTAATGCTCACCATTACAGAACTCAGTGTAGCACAGGATGCGCTCTTTGACTCGCTGAACACACTCATCTCCGAGTGGGAGGTGCTGGACTGTGAAGGGGACGATCTCTTGTGGGAGATGTGTGAAGAGAGGGCCCTCTTCCAGGAGATGGTTGGTGCGACTGAATCCATATCGAGCATTGTGAATCCAAGCTGGAGTAACCACGATCAGGCTGAGGTGGACATGGTCATCGAACTCATGGCCAATTTTGAATAACCACCGATTAGGAGATTAAATATTTTGCCTAAATTTTGACATCAATTAAAAAAGTTCAGTAAAAAACCTCACGTCCGTTTAAATGAATGGCAATCTTTACGTCGATTCCAGACAAACCAGAACACCTGGGAGTCGGAGCTGCAATGCCCACATGGTAGCCTTCCACAAGTGCAACAGTAGAATATCCCACCTAAAGCGATTAATGGTCAGCAGAGCCAGGTAGCTAGGAGCCCAGAGGGATTTGGCTGCCTTAACCAACAGCGTAGGAGCAGAAAGGTGACAGAGCAGGCAACCAAATCGAATGGATGGTTGCTAGCGGCAATGGATATTAGCGAGTAGGACACATGGGATGTTTGTTGTGAAAAGGATTTGATTTATTATTTATTATTGAAGACAAGTTTGGATAACTTAATAACCGTAAGCAGCCAAAGACTCGTTGATGTTCTTCAATTCCTCGGCCTTGGCGGCAGCAGCCTTGTTCTTCAAGTTGAGAATGGCCTTCTTGCGCTCGTAGTAAGCCTTGGACTTGACCTTGCGCTTCTCCTCGAGCTTCTTGACAACGTCCTCGTACTTCCAGCCGACCTCTCTGCTCAAACGGCTGATGGTGGTGTACTTGCGACCGGGCTTAAGACGGAGAACACGAAGAGCGGCGGGGACAACCATACGCTTCATGGTATCATAAGGAGGAGGGACACCCTCGAAGAGCTTAAGACGCTCCATGGCGGCGGTACCGCGGGCAGTCTTGTGGGGGATCATACCACGGATGGTGCGCCAGAGGATACGGGAAGGAGCACGGAAGTGATAAGGTCCCTTGGAAGGGTTGACAACACAACGCTTACGGAGGAAAGCGTGGTACTTGATCTTGTTTCTGAAGAAAGAACCGGTGACGTTCAATTCTTCGCAACGGACAACAACAACCTTTTGACCGGTGAGGATTTGCTTGGAGATGATAGAAGCAAGGCGACCGAGGAGATGACCTCTGCCATCGATGACAACAACCTGAGATGAAGGAGAATGGTTATTCTATCGGGCACAGCAAAACGTTCCATCCATCCGGGAAATATCTACCTTTTCGAAAGTGCTCATTATGATACAAGAAATTCTCTTCCTCTAGGAATCCAAATGGGGTGAGAAGGATCTAAGCCGCGTTTCCAACAGGAAGTTAAAAGAGAAAGAATTCCTGGCTGCAATTGAAAAAAGTCTTATACACCCCCGATCGCCCAAGCAAAAAATTGGGTGCTTCGTGACCCCGAGTAGTGATCGTTTTCAGATACAATTACAAAAAGATTTCCCAACCAATATCTATTCAATCAGTTTATTGTGCTTGATTAGGTCAGCGTGTATGCATGGGCTGCTTGCATTTTCTAGGTAAACGCATACACGAAGAGCGCAACAAGCCACAGGGTTCATATGGAGGGTGGTCACGCATCACTCCTGATGCTCGTTTTGTGTGTTATCGGGCTCGTTCTCCTGCTGCTCGGGCTCCGATTCATCGCCTTCTGCTCGGGACTGCTCGCCATTTTCCTGGCTACGTTGCTGGTGCAATAGCCGGTCAATCACACTCCACAAGGAGCCGATCAAGTCGCTGATGAAAGTGTGAGTGCGTCTTCGTTGGGTTGTATCGGAATGCTCTTAGGTTACCTGTTACCGTCCTGGGAGCGTAGTTGATTCAATTCCTCCTCAAACTCTTCGTCGTCCGTAGTATGGACTTCTTCAGCCCGGTCCTCCCCACCACGAGTCCAGCCAAACCTACCTAAAAGGTTCTCCAGAATTCCACCGTTGGATTCCCAATTGCCTTCGTAATCTGTTGATAGGCCGCGATAGCTGGGGTGCTCATGGTATATATTCTCTCCATCTCGGGGTGGCAAAGGGTCGTGCGCATACATCACGGCTGATTTGACCTCCTTCGGTAGGTCCGCCATTAAGTTCTGGAAATCTATGGGGTGTTGTGTTTGTGAAATGTCTCCGATGTGTGTGACGAGAAACCACAATGGAACATTACCTGAAATGATCACATGTCTTGAGAGGTTTTCCATACTCCTGCTATCAGCTAACTCCACCCGGATTTGGCTTCCCTCTAATAAATCGTGGCTAGAGGTGCTGTTGGACTGAGAGAGAGCTAAGGGGATGGCTTCTTTCACCCACGAGATGACCTGGAATCAAGGTAGAGTTGAGATGATGTTGGCGGGAATAGCAGGAACCATTTGTCCATTACCTCGGGCTCCTTCCAAAGAGAATAGTTGCGCTCCACGAACAGGTCAATCAAGATTTTGAGGGGGCTTCCAGAGGACTGGCTATATGAGCAGAAACCCAAGTCAATAAAGATCGCCAGAGCAGAAGAAAACCACCATCTCTTACTTGACAAACTTGCAGTCCTCTTTGAAAAATGGATTATTGGTGATATCGGTTTCAAGATGAGTTCCGCATTTCTCAAAGAGAATTATCAGGACGGCAGGGAAGCGGAGAATCGCCTTGGAAAGCATGGCCAAGCTCTCTTGGTGCCCCTTCATGTTAGATTTCGATTCAAGCTTGAATTGGGCTAACGCGCAGGAGTACAAGAAGCTGGGATATCTAGAAAGATCAGAATCCCATTCGGAGTAGAATTTGAGAAGGTATTCGTAATCCTGGCTCTTCAATGCGTAGAAATCAAGCGAGAGCAGAGCGCCCAAAGGATCCTCATCCGGGCTCAGGCTCAAAAGGAGTTTGTTGAATTCAAATGCTGTCCTCCAGCAGCCTCTTCTGGCTAGGAATTGTAAATGGCGGCATATCGCCAGGAAGAATGATCTGTTTTCGCCAATTCTGTAGTCTAATCGGCATGCACCGGTGGTCAGGTTAAATTGGCTGTGGAAACTTCTTTCAAACCCGTACAATGCACGCTCTATGAGAAGTAAGAACAGAAAGGTCAGCAGGCGGAAAGCTGTTACCGACGACCAAGTACCAACCAATAAGCTCTGCGGCCATTGCGATGTCACCACTGTGTTTAGCGATCTCCGAAAGCTGGAGAAGTGTATCCGCATGGTATGGATACATGTGGCTCAGGCGAGCAATGTTGTTTGGGTCATGGCTAATGACACAATCCAAAAACTTGAACTGAATTGTTTGGTAGAGAAGATTGTGGACGAACTTGAAATGAAGGGTATCTAGGAAAGCGGTCAGAAGTTGCGCCAATCTATGAAGACTACTCAGCGGTTACTTTGGTTGTTTTCTAAGAGCTCCATTGAGAGGCCGAGTTTGTCTAGGCGAGGCCACGAATCCGTAGGTACGGCTAAGATGGTTTTTTTGAAGTTGCTAGAAGCGTAAGGGGTTAGTGGAGTTTAAGGATCGAGTTTGAGCTACCGATACTTACCGAGCTTGTCTTCTCTTTTTAAGCTCCTCGTTGACCTATCAAGGAAAAATGCTAAGTTTTTTCGTAGTGTACCGGGACCGGAAAGGTTGCATACAATTTTGGAGCCAAATATGCGCTTCATCTCTGCATCCGCATCTAAGGCTCGTGGATCCACGGTAAGTAGTGATTTTTGAGCCTTGCTTTGGATTTTCTGGACGCGCGTGTTGGCGCTGGCATCAACTTGTATAGGTGCGGTTTCGTTTAGTCTAAAATACCCAGGAATTAGATCAACTGCTCGATTCTACGTTCATGAAAGCCACGGTCGTCTCACTGGTTACTGATCTCAGTTAGAGCTTGCTCAAACTCTTCTAAGCTCAACTCTGAGGGCTCCAATTTTCCTTTCTTCTTCTTCTTCTTGGATTTTTTGGACTCTACGACAGGTAGGACCACCTCTTTAGATTTGTTCTTTTTCTTGTTCTTCTTCTTGGGGCCAGACGGATTTGGGGAAGGAGCCTTGCAAGGCGATATTCAATTTTTACTACCATGTCAACAATAATTCAAAATACTCTTGACAAGCGAAATACCACATGTTCCTTTTCCGCTACAGCTTGGACATTCTCTTCAGGCTCTTCGACTTCGTCTTCTTCGCTCTCAGCTATATCATCGCCGCCCAGCTAATATACAAACAAATGTGGAGGGTTCCGAGTTTAGAAAAGCCCCGCATCAAGATTGCCAAGACAATACACTGAAATCCCACCATGGCAAAAGCATTCATTGCTGGTTTAACGGTTTTTACTTCTTCCTCTTCGCTGGACACCTCCGCAACCTCCAAAGAATTCAATTCTTTTTCTCTTAATAGTTTTTTATAGGCGCGAGAAGACATGCTAGATTCCAGTTATCGTTTTTCGTGGAATACTCTTCGTTCAGAGCTGTGGAAACTATTCAGGGTCCAGGAGTTTGGATATCTAGTCGATGGCAATCGTAACCGAGATCTATTAGTACTCGATGTGCAAATGGAGGGTGAATTTACATGCTTCTGATCTGTTCTTAGTGACCTCCCTGTTTATTCCTGAATACAATCTGATTTTGTCATGGATGATTCCCATATATTTCGAGTATTCTAGAATTGGCTCCGATAATAAACTGCGCGATTGCTAAAGTACGTTTGCGGATACTATTCATATCTATCGCCTTGAGCTGTCGCTTTTCCCTCAGCTTAGTGAAAATCAGTCTTGATGGCAGACATCACCTTTACCAAGAAGAGCACAAAGCGCCAAATTAGAAAGAAGGTTGAAGCGGATGAAGAACCAGAACCAGCACCGGGTAACTGCAACTTAACCTATTCATCCCAACCCGATGGCTAATTTTTTTCAGTGATCATCCAACGCTCGAAGCCCAAAACTAACAAGGCCAAAAAAGCTACTCCGGTGTTAAGTTTTAACGACGATGTAAGTGTTTACTGTCATAGACCACTTCCCGGTCCCGAATGCTCAATGTTGCTCGTGTCAGGAAGAGGCAGAAGAATCTTTTAACCTGAAGAAAAGCGCAGCCAGTATAGAACTAAAGAAATCAAAGGAAAGGAAATTTAAATTGAGGTACTCTTTCTTGCAAGGTGTTAGATATCAATATTGAGAGACTAATGGCTCAAATAGAGAAGATGTATTACGTGATACGCCGGAGCCCGTGCTTGAGGAACGGGTTAATTATTCGAAGGACCATCTAGAGGCACTTAAGAAAGAGTCATTCAACCAGCAACGAATTTATGACAAATTCGATCGACCAGAGGGAATACCAGACGAACATATGGTGCTTCTCGCTAAGAAGAAGCGCGAAGAATTACGGTCTGGTCGAGTCTCTGGTGACTTTATTCCATTAGACGATGGGGCGGTAAGGCTTTGAATGAAGTACACCAGCAATGCATGTTTTAATTTCCCTTGGAATCCAGGACACCCACGGGGATTCCAGACTAGTCAGAGAGGAAGATGAGGTTGGAGAGGGCGACGAAGGTAATCTCAAGCGATGGCATATGGGGATGGATTGTAGCGATAACATGGCATCCTTGTAGAATTCGAGTCTGCTATGGGTGATAAATTGGTCCTTGGCAAAAACGCAGCCAAAAGGGCGCAAAGCCGTCATCGCCACGACCTTGAGGAAATGATCGAAGAAGCGTAAGTGAGCCTCATATCACATATCATTGTAGAGCACCCAAATGGCTAATTGAACTGTAGTGAACTGGACGAGAACGACGAGGAATTGCGACGATGGGAAGCATTACAGATCCGTAAAGTGGCTGGAGCCAAGTTTTCTGAACCGAGGTAAGTACTCACGATCATGCCATCACCACTGCCGCATCGAGGCTGATCTCCATGTTAAAAAAGCACTGCGCGCCCACGTAAAGAAACCAAAAGTAAGTCGCCATCCACGCGATATTGAATGATTCATACTCTTACGCCTAATCCCCACCTAGTTCCCAATGCAACCCCCATACCTACTATCGGCGATGTACAGAAGATGTTTGAAAACAGCTTATCGATGCTACAAGAAACCCAAGAAACACACAGCAAGGAGTTGGCACAGATTGACCACGATTTGCAGCAATCTCAAACCCGACTACTAGAAATAGATGAGAACACTGCGAAAATCCAAGAGCGTCTGGAACATTATAGAGCATTAGGAACTAACGGAACAAGCGAGAACACCCCAAACATCACACCCAGCCCGACTCCCAGCATCACCACTGCGCCCTCCACTCCCATGGAATCCTGAACTGTAATATAAATAAAGAGTGGTTGCTGTTTATTGCTTCAGTCCAACAAATCCTATCTACATCTCTCCACATTCGGTAATGACGACCGGCAATTTGGGTCGGTTGTTGGGCCCGGTCATGACGTTCTCGATTTTTCTCAGCGTCAGAAGACCGTCGACCAATTTGCCAAACACGACGTGCTTGCCATCCAAGAAATCACATTTGGCGCATGTGATGAAGAACTAGCATACGAGTGTTAATAGGGTTCATCGAAACCGTGGACAGTGCAATTACCTGGCATCCATTTGTGTTGGGCCCACTGTTAGCCTGGAGTGGACAGAGTTGAATTAGGAAATCGCCGCGATTGCTAACTCTTCGAAAAACATACCATAGACAAGAGACCAGGCCCACTGTGCTTCAGAGTAAAACTCTCATCCTCAAAGCTCTCCCCATAGATGCTCAGCATACCAGTTCCGTCTCCCTAGACATAATACCCATTAGGAGCTGTGCAGAGCATACCAATAGAATATGGCGCCACTACCTTGACGAAGTCACCTCCTTGAACCATGAAATCCTTGATGACTCTGCAAGCTGTTGTAAGTAATAGGGCACCTGCTGTAATGGGGAATATCACGAATACCTGTGAAAGGTGCAATTCTTGTATCCTTGAGGGACACCGTTCTTTCTGGAGAGGGTGATCAGCAAAACATAGGTAATGCGGTGGGAAGTGCTCGTTTACCTGTATTCGCCAGTACACAGTTGTCTGAACCACAACGAAACGGGCGTGAGTATATGGGGGAAGCGGGCTCAAAGTAACCAAGAGGCTAACCTGAAGTTCTCTGCGGTTTTGGGAACGGCGTCTTTGAAGAGCTCCATCTTCATGCGACCCGCTGGCTGGCCGCCGATGGAGATGTCGAAGAACACAACTGGGTTTCTGGAATCGCTCATTACTGTGGAAGGACGTCAGAGGCAGTGAATGGTTGAAGAAACGCGTTATCCCACCGATCCACTTGAATTATCCGGCATTGATCGGAATGGAATTTTTTTTGTATTAAACCAACCTGGTTTACATTTAATCCGGAATAGTTGATGAATGTAAATAAACATCCGCACTTGTGTATCCTTGAACCGCACCTGTCTACCTTGGCTATAGTTGTCGGCCCAACCACCAGAGAACTTTCAGAGTCTGCTTCATGTCTTTCGCCCAAACTTTTGTGAGATTAGGCTTGTCTGACTACTATACTCAATACTTCGAGGCTCTGAGGTTTCATAAGAAGACAAACGACGAGAGTATAGAGTGGGACAAGGTTGTTGACACATACGCTGGATACGGATATGCATTGAGGAATCGGCAATTATACGACAAAGCAGATGCGTTGGAGATATTGGTGGACAGCGTGCAGGAGACCACGGAACACGCACAACCCCCAACATACACCGAGCTGCCACGCATCCTGTACTTTCTAGCGAAGTTGGCCGACCCGAACCCAACTGACAACACGCTACCGACGCTTTCAAGGTTTGTGACGAAGTGGTGCATTCGTTCCATCAGGCGACCGACATTTTCTGACCACCCTTGTTTTCGCTGTCCTTCTGTATCGCGTGTGTAGCAAGGGGGAGAAGTTGCTAGCAAAGAAGGAATTCCAACTACGGCCGCAGCCTAGCACTGAGGAATTCTTCGGGACCCGCATCTCTAACTACGAAAACGCACAAAGAATCAACATGAGCAGTGCCCACGGATATTTTCAATATCCCGAAGAACTGTTCCAAGAGGAACCGAAGCAAACGCTTCCAGAGGATCTGATCCCAGCCGATCCCAGTCGTTCGGAGTGCAATGGTAAGCCTATGGTCCCCTTTTGGTCCATCGAGCAAGAAAGATTCAATTTTGCACCTTTCCGACATGCAGAGTTCTTCAGGTACGGAGAGCTGACGGAGCCCGACGTTGCAAGACCCACGTTTTTTGGCGGACTGAAGCCACTTTCCGGTAGGATGGGTCATGCGGCCTATGATATACGTAGGTTCACTGGCTAACCTGGCACTCGTCGCATTCCAGAGAGAAAAATGGATGCCTTTGGTGGGTTCAGCCTGGATTTTGAGATTCCAGAGCTACCCGAGGTCCCTCACAAGAGATTTGACTTGGCACCTGAAGAGGCATCTAGGCCAGCCGACGATCCACCTTCTTCCGTGCGCCATCAGCCTCGCGAACAATCGCCGCCACCGCTATGCGTGTTTCCACGTAACTTGGCCAACCTCCAAGACGACACAAGGGTAGGGCCAGCTTTAGGAGAAACGCCAGAAATCTACTTACCAACGGCACATTGATCAGACTGTAGATTCATGGGAGCCAAGCACTGCTAGCCACTCACCTTACATATCGGAGTCGGATACCCGAACCTTCGAAGCGGTTTACCAGAAGTAAGTGTTGTCTTGAACGCGCTCGGTGCTTCGGTGCTAACCATGACCCAGGTACTTCAGAGGCGGGAACTGGGAGAAAACCCAATGTGTTGTCATCAAAACGTCGACATTCATGGAGGTGAGAACGAGAGTTTCCGATGTGCTGTAGATTCCGACTGACTTCCTTCAGGCGCTCTTGAACCTGGCCAACGGGATTGTATCTAGGCTGTTTGTTTACGACCAGGAATGCCGGGTTTTCGAGTTCCGGGTGCCTCACTTTCGCGTGCAAGGACTCGGCGCCACCAGCCTACAGCGGTAATGATTTTGGAGCTTGATATTTCGCCGCCTGAACCCCCGGCTGACATGTTTTCTTGATGCAGCATCCTCAGGCATTTCATGAGCTTCGGAACGCGACTTCGACGATTGGAGCACGTCGTCAACACCATCCTGAGCTCCCCAAGGTAGCAGACATGGAGGGAACCTTAAACAACTCGCGCTAACTCTGCCCTTTATAGCACATTTGGCCTCACCGGAGTGGCGTTTGCACATTCGCTGTCCTCGTTTTTGCTGTCCATTCGAGAGGTTATAGGCACCTACGAGAGGGAAGAGAAGATCCGGGACGAGCAAGCTATATTGAGGCTTTACTACTTTACTCAAGACCTCTCCGGGGTTCTTCAGTGGTTAGCCAACCTCTGCTACTGCGTGAGTGTCGGTCGAATTCTGCGCGGGATCGATCGTTGATGCTAACGGTTGCCCTTAGGACTTGCAAGACGACTTGCAATCAGACACCCTGACCGAAAGGCAATACGAAGAGTGGGTGGCGAGCGGATTCTACATTCCACATGGGAGTCATCTTCTATCACACATATACGAGAAAGCATATGAACTGGATTCATCCACAGGTACGCTCCTGAGGCCCTTGGCCCTGTCCATCTTGTCCGAAAGCTCGGCCCCCTACTTCCAGCTCATCGACAAGTGGCTGAGGGTAGACATCTTCAAGAGCAGCCAAGAGAACCCAAGGACCAGCTGGGACAATCTGCTGACTCAAACCAATTGGGACGTGGTGGATCCGTATCATGAGTTCTTCATCGTCAACACCGATCTGAAGCAGAGCTTCCTTGAAAGAAATGGCGATGGCTATTGGGAGGATGGGTATCAGGTGGAGTGGCATAGGATCTTCCGGATCTTCGGCCTTGCGCGTACTAATCCCCACCCTGGATCTAGATTAGTGACGCGAGTACCCCACCCTCGTTTGTTTCGAAGACTTTGGCTAGGGAGGTGCTGGAGGCCGGCAAATCGCTGAGGCTATTGAACGAATGCCGGAAGAAGCACCCGCTCTATACCGACAGTGGAGAGTATCACGAGGAGGGGTTGGAGGAGTTCAGCCACTGCAGCATCTCACTTCGCTGGCTATTCAAAATCAAAGAGATCGAAGAGTAAGCGGCGGTCACTTTATTTCGCCAACCTTCGGAGCGTACTGACATACTCTAGACATCAGAAGCTGTTGATGGAGCATAAGCGGGTCATGGTATCTTTGATCGCCCAGAGAGAGATCGAGAGGAAGCTTTTGTTGCAGAAGGAGATCGATCAATCGCGCGAAATACGGATCCAGAAAAAGCAGAAGGTAATGCGTTTCTCCCGGACCGCCAGTACGCGATCATTCATGACCTTTCCTAGGCGGAGACTGCCATGAAGGCCATGCGAGAGGAGCGGGCCCGCCGTCTGAAAATAATCGCCGACAAAAAGGAGGCTTACCGCAAAAGCATCATGGTAGCTATACATTCTACGACTCGGTGGGATGCATTCCATTAACCGCATCCAATGCTCTAGGATTTCCTGGCCGAGCAGCAACAATACGCCGACAGTCAGACTCATAAGAGATCTGCGGCCCACAACCACCCCTCTCCTTCCAAGGAAACGCTTCGGTCCGAAGTAAACCAATCTACTGGCACCCCTGACCTACCGGAAAACGAGGAGGTGGGTGGAATGGTGGATCACATCTCAACGCTGAGTGTAAGTGAGCTGCATGAGCGAAAGGAAGAACTATCTGAAGCCAGTGACTCTGACGGCGCCACAGCACGTGACGAGCCACTCTCCCTCAAAAGCTCAGGAAGGGAATCCGCTGTTTCTCTCGAGAAAGGCCCTTGTAGCCGGGGCTCATTCCAGCTTACATCGGAGGATCTCTCGCAGCAAAACGGGCCCACCGCTTTCGGTAGCTTCCGCCCGGGGCTTCTGACACAGAAAGACGGGGCCTTTGGGAAGTTGCTCCAAAACCTGGCTCAGCACAACGACGAAGACCCCACCGAAGACTACATTCCACCCCTAAGCATCATCAACCAGCTAACAGTTGTGCACACGCTAAAGCGGCACTGCAGGCTGATCAACTCGTCAGTGCTGTCGTTCTTCTTCCACGAGATGAACCTGACTGGACATCTCAACGTGCTAAGACAGTATCTGCTTCTCGGCAATGGATTCTACGTGAACGGGATTGTGCAGGCGTTGTTCGACGACGATGCAAACCTGGACGAGTTCACCGACGAGCAGCAGCTGGACGACAGGGCGAAAATGTCGGCCATCGGGTTCAACAAGCACTTTGGCTGGCCCTTGAGTGGGCGGAAACTGAACTCGGCGCTCAAGGCTGCGCTCTTGGAGACGATCTCGGACGACTTGCCGCTGGAGTTCATGGACAGCACGCGAGTCAACGAAATCAAGGACCTGGACGAGCGGCTCGAGTTCCTGACCAACTTCACGGGATTCGACACCTCGCAGATCGAGGCGGAAGGTACGTCTGTCCAAGTCGCTCCCTGGTGGTATTCCACAACTAAGCATTTTCAATGTAGGCATCGAGGCGTTGGACTTCATCCGAGTCAAATACCACGCGCCCCATCCCCTCGACGTGATCATCACCCCGACATCCATCACCAAATACAACCAAGTGTTCAACTTCCTGCTCCGGATACTGCGCGTGGACACGGTGTCCCGACACATCTTCCGGCAAACCCGCCTGCAGCACGAGGAGCCGGGATCCACGCAGATCCTGTGGAAGTTCCGCTTCGAGATCCACCAGTTCATCAACGCCGTCCGCGGGTACGTGTTTGACTACGCGGTGGGGGTGACCTGGGAACACTTCTCCGACGTGATCGGCAAGATCGTCGAGGAGAACGACTTCCAGAAACAGTACGAGCGCTACATCCACGACAACGAGGACGACACGGAGACCCTTCACATCCTGGACCTGCGCTCCCTGATGGAGTACCATGACATGGTCCTCGATCGAATCCTACATCGCTGCTTCCTGCTCCCCAACCAGGCCTTCGTCATGAACGTGATCACCGAGATCTTCGAGCTGATCCTCGAGCTGGCCCAATACCTGCAGGACCCCTCGGCCATCTCGGCGCTCTACGAGGAATTCAAGGGATCCAGGGAGAAGCTCTTCGCGGGGCTGGTTCGTCTCGAGTACGCCCACCCCAGATCGGGCGGGCAGCCGACGTCGGCGGCCATCTCGTCCCACGAGTATGTAGATAGAAAGGACGGGGTCACCTACATCCAGGAGTTCCTCCTGAGACTAGACTTCAGCAAGCGATTCATGAGGGAGTGATGCCATGGATTGTTAATAAAGATTCGACCCCCTCCGGAACCCCGGGGGAGGAATCGAGGGATCCATTCGCCCAATTTGACCAATCTCCACAAATACCTCACGCACCCTGAGATTCCACATAATATCCAGCGGGTGTGCGCCATGACTCAACGATCAGAAAATCTCTTAACTGTTTTCCTCTGAACGAGTTTAACTTACCCACCACCCTAGTTAGCTTCGTAAGCCCTCATAGTTTAGTCTTCTCCCCCCCCCTCGCCAGCCTTAATAAACCCTTCTCTACAAGACACCGCCATGGCCGCCCAAAAAAGCCCCACTTACGACCATCTGATCAAACTCCTCTTGATTGGCGACTCCGGTTAGTGGGGAGGTTTTACTATACGTATCAGATGAGGGAGGCCCCTCTGTTTACCAGAGCGTGGACCCCACCTCTGTTTCTTCGCCTGTTGACTAACTGTGACCCGTTTTCTCCTCCGAGCTAGGCGTTGGAAAGAGCTGTTTGCTGTTGCGTTTCTGTGACGATTCTTTCACCCCCTCCTTCATCACCACCATCGGGATCGACTTCAAAATCCGGACCATCGATCTCGACGGGAAGCGGATCAAGTTGCAAATCTGGGATACAGCAGGCCAGGAAAGGTTCCGTACCATCACCACCGGTAAGAGACCTCTCCATCCACTCCCCCCCCTCACCAGGCTGTTGCGGCCGGTTGCACAGTGAGTTAAATCGTTCTCTCCTCCAGCATACTATCGAGGAGCCATGGGGATCATCGTCGTGTTCGATGTGACCGACGAACGCTCCTTCAACAGTATCCTTTAGAGCCTATTGGTTTTCGTACCCTTGTCATGTGCAGTGGTCGTTGTTTTTTCTTCACTCCAACTTCACAGATGTTCGCAACTGGATCAAAAACGTGGAGCAGCACGCTAACGAGGGAGTGTCAAAGATTTTGATCGGGAACAAATGTGATATCGAGGATAAGAAGGTGACTTACTTCATCCCATTCGTCATCCCCCTTCCCCCACACTCACCTGGTTTGCGTTGTGTCTAGGCGGTCTCCCACGAACAAGGCGAGGCTCTGGCCGAGGAGTATGGAATTCAGTATGTCGAGACCAGTGCCAAATCCAAGATCGGTGTCGAGGAAGCTTTCTACAGCTTGGCTAGGTAAGCTCCTTTCTCCCCCATAGCACTTCTCCCTCCTACATATCACTCAACACCGGCCCCCATCGGTTTGGTTCACAGAGAGATCAAGAAGAAGATGATCGACACCGCGCCGGAACAAAGTGTCAGCTCAAGCCAGACAAACAATGTTCAGCTAGATGCCAACAGCAACTCAGGCGGAATGAAATCTAGCTGCGCTGGGTGCATGAATTAGATCCCCTCCCCAAGTTAATTTAGTTGACCTACCATCCAGCTCACGTACTCTTCCTTACTACCCATGGATTAGAAGCCTAATCAGAGTTTATTTCCTCCCACATTCATTATGGAACGTCGACATTACTCTCGCCCCCTCCCCTCCTCTCTCTCCACCCCAGTAACCATGCCTCCGATTGAAATGTACTCAGTGATGTGTTTCTTTTCATAGTGTGTCTTTGTGTGACTATTCTCGTATTATCTCTAGTGAAAATCTGGTTGAAACATTACTTCTCGCTTGATTTGTTCTGACCGATAGAGTAGTCCGGGAGATGCATCTTCTGAACCCATGATGCTCTGGACTACGATGTATATATGAGCACAATCGATACTTACAACTTCCATGCTGGTCCATTGTACTGTGGATGCATCTGTGGAGAGCATGTCTCGAAATGTCCTAACAATAGTCGGACTAAATCCGTCGCTTGTGCAATGTCCCTGTTGGTTGGGGATGCCTATATATAGCCCCACTTACTGCACGTAAATCAATCAGCTTACTAGCATCAAGATGAGATCCACCGCACTATCCTTGCTTTTGCTCGTGGGCGCCGCCTACGCTTTGCCAGTACCCGAGTCCTCAGGCCCTCAGATTCTGGAGAGTGAGGCCTGGTCTTACGAGGAGGAATTCTTCGGGAAAAGAGCGGTCTATGAGGGGACCAGTCCGGCCCCCAAGGCCCCAGCATCGCCCTCCCAGATCAGACCGTCTCAATCCTCATTAGATTCCCAATCAGAAAGGGCGACCACGTTGGAAGTGCCATGTACTGGCGTTGCCGACCATTTCGGACACGGCATCGTGGCGGCAGTGTGCACGGAACAGCTTGGTCCGGAGATGCAGGAGTTTTCGTAGAGAGCGACGGTCGAGACTACCCACCCCCTCCATACGAACGCAATCATTTTGATTTTTAAGCACTTGTTTAAGCACCGCCCGCTTGAGGGTGGCGAATAATTAATAAAAGTTCATCACTCGCCATTTGGAATGCCACATAACCCCTCCTCAACCTCGGGAAAGGCTAACGATGGTCTATTCCATACCGTATCGAACCACTAGGAACAGCCTGGTTCGAAGGTAGGTAGGGCAAATGATTTATTAGCCAAGTAGATGTGCTAGAATACAATCAGTCAAAGGGGGAACAAGGGACGGTGAGACATGGTGGAAATCAAGGGAATATGATGGGTCGAACTACCGGAACTACCGGAAGGTTTAATGGTTCAGAATGGACTGAATATTCATCAGAGACCTGCTCTTCTGAGGGGCGTATGAGGTGGCGTTGAACGGGGAGTTCAGTAACTCCCCAAGTGCGGATGGGAAACCGATCGGCGGTAGCAGCACGGGATCATACCCCCTTAGCTCCGGGGTGACCGGGGTGGAGGATTCACTATCGGTGGTTGTACTTCCGCATCTGTTCAACCAACTCGGCTCGTCGATGCTGAACGCCCTTCTGGGGAATGTGAAATGTGCGGCGGGCTGATCCTGGAATGGATTGAATGGTCTACGAGATGGAGCATGGAAGCTGCTGGATGTTAACATGGAGGATATGCGGAGTGGGTATGGGTCGGAGATCCTGATACGTTGACTCTTCATCATTGAGGGTGGTTTGTTGTGGGTGGGGCATTTGTCGTGGACCCGGGTGTGGCGCGCAAGCTCATCGGAACGAGAGAAGCTACGCTGGCAATCGGGAAATCCGCATTGGTAGGGCTTCTCCCCAGTGTGGGTGCGAATGTGTCGCTTCAGATGCTCAGACCTATTGAAGCGCTTGCTACACAAGTGACAGATGTGCTTACGGACCGAGGAGCCGGCGCCCCTGGGTTTATCAGCCACCTGGGATGGTGGCACCTGGGGGAACACACGAAAGGTGAACTGCTGCTCTTTACAAAATTTCTGCATGACGGGATTGCTGTACGGATTCTTAACCAGTAAGTGGACCTTCTAGAGGATAGTTGACTGAATATGGTGAGGGAGATACCACGGAACCGCGGTCTTTATAGGGCTTGACCGAACGCGCGAGCACCCGGCTAGCCAGAAGCGTCGTCCAATCTTCACCATCCGTCACATTTTAGGGAATCAAATTAATGAAATATCCGCCGGAAGCAGACAAGGGACGGCTCTGAGAGGGCCGTGAAAGGGTGGGTCAGCCAAGGGTGTGGTGCGGAATGAATCACTTAGGGAATGCCAGAAGAGTTCGGTGAATATTTTTGGGCCCACCATCAGTTAATTTACCTGGCTGCATTTCATAGGCGAGGCTGACATGAATTTGAAACCGGCTCAAAAAATACTCTCAATTAATTACGACCCACCTCTATCATTAGTCACTACCCGACGGTGGCGGCATTTAGGATCAGATTCGAGGGCATTGCTGAAACCATGGTCCCCCACCCACCCAACTCGACCATCGCTACCCCGCATCCAGCTAATCCTCGATACAGTTACCTGGCCCGGCGCGTGCTAACCAGGAATGATTCACAGTCTAGCATTGTTGTGATCCTCCGCGAGCACCAATTGGTGTGACCGCGGATCACCCGACAAATTCCCGGATTGGTCAGGTGTCGAAATGATTTAATCGACCTGACGGTCACTTGGTAATGACCGTTTGGTAATTCCCCCCGCGCCGCAGAAATATCCCTCGCGCAAATTGCTCATGAACCTGGCCAATTCAAGGCGATCCTCGCCCTCAGCCACGTCGCGTCCTCACTGACCTCAGCCAGGGCCGCTCTGACCGTAAGAATATCCCTCACCTTGGTCAGAGCATGATCTGGTTTGTTTGAAAGCTGCTCTGGTGTGAAGAAGGGTTCGCAGATAAGCCAATGGTTGGTGTACGTCTGTCGCAAGAACCAACAAGTGGGTGATTACGAGTTGCCCTTCGATGAGCAGAAACCTGTTGCTTAGTTCGCTGATTAAGGTAAATCCCCTCCGTGGTAATTTAAGTCGATCAATCGATGAAGGCCCATCTGAGGCACCGGCTAAATTTACGGTCAGGATTGATCGCTTAGGATAGATTTGGAATAGCTTTATGATGAATGAACAATTTCGGGAAGAGGAATATACATGAGGTTATGGGCAGGGCGGGGTGCTTTGGTCGAGGATTCTGGCCTACAAGAGATTCAGCACATTGAGGAGACTAGTAATACAGCAGAGATGGGATTGGTTATTGGAGAGGTTGAGTAGCTGGCGGAGTAGCTGGCGGGGGTGAGGTTATCTCTTCATCGGTGGCACACTCCCTGATCATCAGTGGTGTCGGCGAAGGACGAAGGGATGATTGATACGTTCTAAGAATGAGCTTGAGTTGCTCCAGATCCAACTGGTCTAGATGCTCCTCATGGCTTCCCAGTACTTCGTCGATGATTGCGGCAACCGGGCGGATTCTTTCAAGGTATATGGAGGAGTAAGCATTCTCGATTCGGGTAATCAAACTCTCCATGATCTTCAAGAGCTCCTGGTCGTCAGCATTGTCTTGGATGTGCGAGGCCAGAAGGCCGTTCAGATAATACAGCCTTGACGACCTGCCGGTAGACAGGATCATGCTGTCGGCCGCAATCCGCTCCAGACGAAGACAGATGTAGCCCAAGGAGCGTACCAAACCAGGGTCGATGGTCTGGGAGATATTCGGCTCGTAGATCTGCACAGTGGGGTTTTGCGACTTCTTCCAAAAGTCGATACGCCCGGCTAGGATCTTGGGGAAAATCATGGACAGCACTTCCGGATTCTCCAGGCCCTTTAGCTTCTGCTCGCCAACCTCCACAATCAGGATCCCCAGCCGCTGGAGAGCCATTTCATCACTAGCTACATCCGGGTCCATAGGTTCCTCACCGTGCTCCTCCTCAAACGTGTCATCCTTCTCCATCACCTCCTTGATGGCAGATACCACATCTGAACTGACGAAGATCTGTCCTCCATCCGCGCAATTGCAAATACGAGCAGCACGGTTGACCATGGGTCCGAAGTAGTCCATACGCTGGGTGATCGGGTCAGCCTCGCATACCGGTGAGCCCCAGTGGATCCCCATTCTGACGGAGAGCCCACGATACAGTAGTTCATTTGTGAGCCCTGGTCCGAAGATCTCTCTTCCATCCTCACACTCCAATATGGTTTGGGGCCAATCGGCCTGCAGCAGTTGTATCTGAACATTGAGACACCAGAACAGGGCTGATGTTACGGTAGGGAACGACACCATGAAAGCGTCTCCCTCCGTCTTCACCTCATACCCTCCAATGTTCCGTAGCAATCTTCTCATGATCAAATTGTGCATTCCAATGGCCGACTGCATGGCCTCAGGCATGGTTTCCCATAAAAAGGTGGAGTTTTTGATGTCAGTGAAGACAAGCGCCACTTGACCTACTGGTGGCTGGACCTCCCTTCCTAAACGCGCCAGGGTCTAAATTTGTAATAAGGATGTTAGTATCAGGTGTTTCAGGACAGGGAAGACAACAAATATTTGCACGCACCGAGTCCCCAGGTAACTCCTCCTTTCCACGTCTATTCTTCTTAAACCCTTGGTTGGTCTCCTCTTCATTGTCAGCGAAGCCGAACAGACCGCCACCGGTGGTATGATTGTAGTACCGGTTTCCGGGCTTCGATTTCTTCTTGAACAGGTCACGCACACCGATCACCATCACTACGATATTGACTTTGGCCCCGTATGCTATGGCGAAATCCCGAAGTTTTTGGGCAGCAACCAAGAGGTCGTTTCGAGATGTACGGGCGATATCAACGGCCGTTTGGTACGACATGTAATCCCAAAGCCCCTTGCTGGCCATGATGATGAACTCGTCTTGTTCCGACAATTCGATCTTTTCAATGGTTGGGTTGGCATTCATGGCGGGGAGGAAGGGGAAGAAACCGAACCCTCTCGAGACACTCAGTTTCCCTCCGATCAGTCCATCCGAGGATATACAGCCTGCCGCGTCACGAACACGATCGATCTCGTCGGGATTCCAAGGGATGTGTTTCATCGAGACGAGTCGGGCTCTGCCCCCACGGGATATCACGGCAAGAGTATCGCCAACATTGGCCATGTACAAGGTGTGATCGTTGATATATGCCACCACGGCTGTGGCACCCCCTCTTCTTCCCTCGCTGATTGCGATTGCCCCCAGCTCCTTCTCCAGACTAAGGAAAGTGCGACGCAACGCATTCTCCACCATATCGTTGCCGGGCAGCTTCTTCAACTCCGTGTCAAGATGAAACGCGAACCAGTCATTCAGATACTGGGAGAACTTGTCCCCGCCATCTTGGATGTTTCTTGCGTCGAATAGCCCAAATAAACATTCCTTATCGGAGCCTCGGAATCTAGGAACCGCCAGATCCCACGCACACAAACGACCACAAGTGCCCAGGCTATCGGCCATCCCGTATCCCATACGATTCGCCTCCGACGTGGAGGTTCGGATGCGGCGAGTGATGGTCTCCTCCGGAACGCCGACCATCAAAGTAACATCCATCAGCCCCAAGACGCGCAAGTCCGTAAGCGCACTGAAATCAGTGAGGTTTCTCTCCCGGTTCCGGTCGAATTCCGTAAGGTTGTTTCGGATCTCCAGCCGTTTGTTGCCCGACAGATTGAGATACTTCAGCTCCAAATTGTAGTTCCTGATGAACGGGAAAACGAGCGTTAAGATCAACCACTACACCGAATATGCCATGTGAACAACATACCAGTTCCAATCGTAAGGCCAATTAGTGATGTTATACTTCAAATTATTACTACCTACGTCCAGCACCTGCAGATGACGTATTTTCCCAAGCTCGGCCGGGAGTGTCTGGAGTTTGTTGCCATTGAGGTGGAAAACTCGGAGATTACGAAGACGCTCGATCTCATCGATGGGCAGTGAGCTCAGTTGATTCCCAGAGATGTACAGCTCCACTAGGTTCACTAGATCAAACAGCGAATTCGACGGGATGTCGTAAATATCATTGAAAGAGACATTCAGCACACGTAGCTCCGTTAAAAAGCTGATCGGAAGGAAGATCTCATCCGTCAGCCGGTTGTCTCCCAAATAGAGATCACGGAGGCATAGGGACAATGGGGGTGGAACATTCTGAATGTTTTGCTCGCTACTCGTATCCGAGTCTAGCTTGGCGTCTGGCGCCAATGTGGGGTGTGGAAAAGCCTCAAGAATGTTGGAGCTGACATTTAGAGAGGTCAACTTCGAACACCACCATATCTGCGCGGGGAGGGACTTGAGATTGTTGTTGTGGACATCGATCAGCTCTAGCTCTTGAAGTCGAGCCAGATCCAAAGGTAACGATGCCAGTTGGTTGTTGACGCAGCTGAAATATCTCAACTTTGAAAGCGAGCACACCGACGAAGGAATGGAGACGAAATGATTGTTATCCATGACCAAGCGCTCCAGGCTTGCTAACCCCTCGAACAAATCCGTCGGTAGCGTAGCTAGCTTACAAGAAGAAAGGTTCAAGTCAACCAGGGAGTTGGACGCGCAGGACAAAGTAAACAGTGTAAGGTGGTTCTTGCACAGATTGATGCTCTTCAACGTTTGAAAGCGAGTATTGATGTTGGATAGTGAGTTGTAGTCGCTCATGAGTTTCTCAAGCTTCGGAAGGGCTCCTAACGCGTCTAGATCTGATATCTTGTTCTGTCTGATATCCAGCTCTCTCAAGCTTGCCAGTGACTCGATGGCTTTAGGAAGGGAGCCTGATATACAGTTCGACGCGAGGCACAAGCGCTCCAGTTGCACCAGATTCCCGATTTCATCGGGTATGGTTGGGATTTTGTTGATCGACAAATCAAGAACCTTTAGGCTTATCAGATTGCATATCGCCGAGGGGAACCTCATGAACTTGTTGTTCGACAGATTAAGACTCGAAAGGGATGTAAGCTCGACAAACTCGCGAGGAACCGAGTTGATCCGGTTGTTGAGGAAATTCAGGTGAGTCAGATCCTTAGCGTGGTGTAGCTGTGCCGACTCGATCTCTTTGATTCGGTTGTTTGACAGGTCCAGGCGAAGCAATTTTGGCGTGTGGCGAACACTGCTTGGAATGTATTTGTAAGCATTTCCGCTCAGATTGATCTCTCGTAAGCTTGTACAAAGTTGGACGAAATCTAAGGGCAAATCCAGCATCAGGTTCTTCGAGATATCTAGAGTTTCGATGGTGGGGGCGTGACGAAACAGCACAATGGGAATCGTTTGAAGGTTTCTCTCATGCAGGTCAACATGCTGGAAACTCCCGAGCTCGCTTTCCTTCTCCTACAAGAAAATCGATGAGACCGCTGGAGATCTTCAACTATAGACATGACTTGTATACCATATTGATGGTTTGGATGCTGGCCAAGCCAAAGGTGAACCGGCAAAGATAGGTGTTATCCTCACGCCCTTGGTCTTTAAGTTGATCTTCCGATGTGTATCCAATTTGCTCAAGCAATCGTTTAAAATGGTAAATAGGCCGTTCCTGCGGACCAAGAATTCTAACTGTATATCTTCCATCAGTATGTCTGGTCTAATGCACCTGGAAATAAACCCCGCATCCTACCTAATCCATTACGTTGCACATATAGGTTGTATCTAGAAGCGTCCGGTAGAAAGAACTTTCTAGCGAGTATACTACAGAGTTCAGCGGTAGTTATGTGCACTGGTACAGTAACCGTTCCAAAGGTGCTGTCTTCTCGGAATACCCGTATACAAAGCTAGTGTTTGAGCGCAAATGGTCAACATTAAATCCTTTAAATCCTTGCGGGCGGCTCGATTGTGTATTACCTGCTCAGTCGACACTGATGGCTTCTCCTTTTGCACCACTTTTTCTGGGGAGTAGTCACAGTCTTCGTCATCAGAAGGCTCCAGCTGCTCGGATGTTATTGGCACCACTGACCACGACTGTGGCGCCGTCCAGGCTACCGCTTGTTTGGAAAGATCTGGAGTAAAAGTCGTCTCTACATTATCAGATTCGGGGGGTTCCACAAAAGAGGCTGTATGGGATCCATTCTGCGATTGAGCTAAAGCTTCCGGGCTTATGATACCGTCCATATCAACTAGGGAACAAAGACCCAGGGTAAGCATCTAAACCAACTTGACAAAACTAACAGAGCACTTACGCTCGAAACCACCACGGATCCCCTCAAGCTAGAGAAATATTCAACGCATTAGGCAAACGCGAAAAAACGGACGCTAGGAAGTAAGTTATACCGCATTCATGGTATGCTGCTGGTTTTTCAGATAATCTTTGGACCGTTGATTTTTGGTGCCGAAACGAGTCAAGTACTCCGTAGAGTCGTCTCTTTGATGGAAGGCCCCAAGTGGATTGTCCTCCTTTCTGGCACCTGCTAAAACAGAACACAGGTGAGAAGCTTGCACAAGCACCGTAGGAGGGGACCGGTAATACCTTCGCTGTGCTCATCGTAGTCCTTGCTTTTTTTTCTTCCGAAGGGGAATAGTTTCTTTTTGATCTTGCTGGTCTTGTTGGAAGCCTCGGAAAAATGGGAAAGGCTCGATAGGGTGATACTCGAGTTACGAAACACGGATCTTTTGGAAGAGCCTTCCAAAGGCGACGAGTAAATACTCGAACCCGGAGTGCTGGGAGAAGAGTGCTCCCTCTGAGGGTCTGGTTGCCTGGTTTGAAAATCCGGGGCCCTTGTCTCGGGCGCATTACCATCTACGGAGGAAGATCGGTGGGAACCGAAAAAGAACGAGAACAACGAATCATCCCTACTTTTCTTGACGCGTTTCTCTGATAAGGAATTCACAGAGGGGGTTGGTGAAGGTGGGCGATCGTATAGATCTGAACGATGGCTGGTAAAAGGGTTCCCATGATTCGACTTGGAGTGCTTCACAGTCGAACTTGACATGATTTTTCCCTTCGACGCAACAGCTCAAGCTTTATTAAAAGTAAAGGTATTGAGAATACTCGAAAGCTTGGTGGTAGAGAGATAAATATCCAGGAAGCATAAAAATCGGCTGATAAAGCGCTGTCACCAATGATACGAATCGCCATCTTAAACATGAATATGACGAGATGATCATCTGAGGGAACTGAAAATCAGACTTCCGTGAGTGCTAACTCTGCGCAAATACCAACTCAAAACATTCCCAATTAAAGCTAAATGAACTACTGGCTAAGGCTACGGGTAGATGGTGGGCTCTGAATATTCAGAGGATATGGATAATCATCCTTCATGGAGACAGAGTTTTTCCAATGTTCGCATATGATGCGTTCATCATCATTCTCCATTAAGGTTCCAAGCCAGTGATACGAGGCACCTGTATTTCCCTTATATATCAATCATGCCATTTATGGCTACGCTGCCGAAAACGTCGTCTCCCCCCTCGAATCAGTGAAGGCTAGGCGGGTGAAGTGGAAGCGACATTTTCCCAGAATATGTACACTCACTAGAATGGTCCATTGATGGTTTTGACGCGTAGTGCTTGCAGGCAATCTAGATCTCTTCCCAATCGCATCAAACATGCTTAACCCTATCCTGTCACTAATCAGTCTGATTAAACTGCCCGATGGCTGAATGGAGGTGGTGCCTTTATTATTGTACAAAGAGTAGATCAAGTATGTGTATGGGTGTCATAAGTATCGGTTGAGGGTAGCTACTTTCGAATCAAGTTGCCCTTCTCATCCTGATCAGATTCCTCAGATGTCTCTTCTTCACTTGAGCCATCGTCCTCCTCAGATTCGTCGGTTCCTTCTTCACTTGAGTCACCCTCACTCATCGTCATCGTCATCGTCGTCCTCTTCATCTTCCTCAGTTTCATCTGTATCAGGGTTGTCAATCATCAATTCAATGAAATTAAACAACATGTATAGCTTACCTTCAGCCGTCTCTTCCTCAGAATCATAGAAGGCATCAAGGCTATAATCTTCCTTGTTCTTGGATTGGGTGATACGAGTGGAATCGACGAAGTTGTTAGATTTAGGCAACACATCGTCCTGAAAACCAAAGGTATCGTAAGTTAACTGGATTTCACGGGGCCGATCACTGTGTCCTACCTGGGTATCACGTAAGGAGGGATCCGGTTGAACCGCCGGCCAGTCTGGCAAAGATTCGTATCCGAATACAGACGAATTTAGCACCATGGACATAGACCCAATGGTGTATTTGTCGCGTCCTAAACGAACTGGTTTTAGGCGGTTTGTTTGCCAGATAAACCATACAGCTGTAGATCATACCTGCTAGAGGATTTTCAGTGGCCGGTGCAGGCTTTTCACAGAGCAATATTTCCTTGGCATAGCTTCGCAAGGCATCGCTCTGATCGGCGCCTTCTGTATCCCCGTTGTTCGTGGCCATTAGGGCTTTGAGGAAACGTGCACGATCACGGACATCGTAATTCAGGTCATAACGAGCAAGTGTAAACACGTATTTGTAAAGCAAGTTCATCTTTGGCGTGGTTGGAAGTGAACACATCAATTTGGCAGCGAGGGTAACTATCTGCAGCTTGACGAATTCATTCTAAAGTCAAATAAAAGTCAACATATCATCAATATCGATTGCATTGAACATGATCTCAACATACTTCCTCCACAAATGTTTTGGCACCCTTTCTTAGTGTATCGGGAGCTATCTTTTCCAGGTTGTGGCAGTATTGTCCAACCAACCAGAAAATGCTAGCTCGAGCTTCTGGTACTTTGATATTATCCAGTGATTTGACCAATCGAGTGATCATGCTGGCATTGTCGTTTGGTCGGCTCTGCAACAACCGACGAGTAACTACCACAGACTCCGCGACCACCGCATCGTTCTGGTATGTGATCAAGTTCATCAGTCCGCGGATGCAGTTATCGGCAATTTCCGGAATGGTTGTAGCACATCGGCCTATAGCTTGAATGGCTGATTTCACAAACTCCTTATTTGACGACTTCACGTAATCCTGCAACTCCCTCAGTAAAGTCGAAACGTTGCTCTCGTTGGCCAAGGAGGTAAGGATTCGAAGCTTCAAACTACGTACGAACCCGGGATCGGTGGAACGTACGAAAAACTGTTGTATGTATGGCTCGAAGATTTCCTGATGAAGAGTGTTCTAGTTAGTATTTTGTCACCACTCCATAGCAAATCTATTAATGCATACAGGTTTTTCATGAGCCATTGTAGCAATGTTGGTCAAGACAACGTATTGAATCTCGGGGTGTGTTCTTAGAAGACGTACGAGCGGTTTTCCAACCTTGAAGACCTCCATGGCTGGTGCAGCATGATAATACAGAGAGCAGACAGCCATAACCACCTTGAGTTATTGTCGCTTAGTCAGTCGCTTAAATCGCCCGGTTACGTTTGATAATAATGTACTTACACCGCTGTTACGGCTCTGCATTAGGGGTGCCGACGACTTCAAGAGGAATTCAAGGTCATAATCTACGATATCTTCATGATCCTCTGATTCGGCAGAGTCATCATCATCGGAGTAAAAGGAGGACTCTTTTTTGGTCTTTGGCTTGCTCACCTTGATCTAAATGATAGAAGCGAGGTAAGCTACAGTTTCACCTTGAGAGTACACAACTTCAAATCGCATACGTAGCGGTTGGGATCAAGGAAATGTGCTCTGTAGTAGAATGTTAATGTCGGTTTGCCTTCCAGTAAATAAATTGAGCCTTCGATTACCTGGCGTAACGGAGGAGCAAGCGAAGAATGGCGATCTGGCCCCACTCGTCAGTATCGATCAACATATAGCACAGCTTGCGATAGTGCTTGTGAATCAGGTCAAATCTGTCAGGGCATAACTCATTAAAAGCCATTATAACGCTGCCGATGGTGAAAGCGGATTTGTCCTTGAGCAAGATTTCGATGATTTCAATAAGGTTCTCTTTCTGGGATGGGTCCAAGCTATACCCGCAGGTGTAGGCAATTAGTGTTGTGTAGCAAAAGAGTTGGAGGTTTGAAGGAATACCTGTAGCATTTAGGAATGGCGTGAGCAGCAGTTTTTCTGACGTAAGCAGACAGATCGGTAACGCATTTCTTTATGGCCAACATGACGATAGGGCTGATCACTGGGACCCGAATACCCGACATAACACGAAGTGCCATCGCACGAATCACTTGGTTTTGATCGCTGAGATCCTTTTGGAACGTATTTACAGAAAGTAGCGCCAGGTCAGGCTCTTGTTCCGCATATCTGAGGAGGTAAATGTAAACTAGCTTTCGAATTTCCAAGTTACTGGAGGCCACATTTTTTACTACGTCTGGGAAAAACTCCGAGACATCTCGGCCTTTAGATATCATCTGTAAACACAAGAATTAGTCCGAGCATTCTGGAGGAGAAGGAAAGACAAAACAGGAGCCCATAGGATACATACGGCGATGAGCCTTTTCAGGCCGTCTAATTTCTCCCGGTCATTGCCCGAATCCAGATTCTTGTGAATCTCACGAAGCTTCACCTCGGAAGTATCAAAGAAATGGGCAGATGAATCGAAACCAAACTCGCGAGCGTTCTCTACAATCCCTTCCGAAACCTTTTTGGATATCTTGGCTGCGCTTTGAGCAAAAGCCGCAGCTTTGCTAAGATACTCGGCCATGGTGTTCTCCATTCGAAGGGGACAAGAGCTATGAGGGAAGGATGTTGTGATGCCAATTGACGCCAGCTCTATATTCCTGATTCAAGCCTAACCATCTTTTGACGTCATGGCATGTGTAGTTTGGTTAAGGTACGCAAGAAATTAATTTATCGGGATAAAGTTTGGGAGGCAATACTGATCTTTAATGAATTCGGCATTGTTGTTGATGGTGGTGAGTAATGGAGTAATGTAGCAGCATAAATAAATAGATAGTACACAAGGGTCGGAAATGTTGTTCTAATTAGTTACAAAAAAGTGGGAATAATGGTGGATGGCTTAAAGTCTAGAGAGGTCCTCCAAGGTGTTGAGGTAGACGGGTGCGCTTAATACTTTGCCAGCAAGGCACTCAAGGCCTTCGCCATTATATGAAACCAATGGGGAGATTTCCACGGGAATGACATCATCCTTGATGTTTTCGACAATAGCCCCGGCATTCTGGAGGAAACGGAGGCTTCGCTGGGTGATATCGCGAAGACTGGTTTCTGGGCAATCCACTCCGGAGCCAGGGGCGTTCTTCAATGGGGAGAAGTCCTCTTTACGGTCGACCTCATAGACAGCAAGGTTTTCGGTGAAAGGGAACACGTCGAAGACAAACACCTCAAATTTAATTCCGTTCGGAGTGGTGGGAATGATCTTCTCGCCAGTCTCAAGGTCGATGTGCTTGATCTTCTTTCTGGCAATGTGGTAGTCGAGCTTGTCTTCAAAGGTCTTGACACGTTGAAGGAACTCGAGGGTGTAGAAATGGTTGACGATGTTGCCCGCCTTATACACCAACTGTCCTTCGGAATCAGTCAACGCAGCCATGGCAGGGTCAATCTCGGAATACTCCACAACCTTGGGCTTGCCGTTACAAATGGAAACAACCCCGATTGGCTCTGTAGGATAGCCCTTACGAACAACCTTGTTGCCGCAGTCGGCATTCTTGGCAATACAGTAACCAATGAAGATGGGGTCAGCTACTTTGACGAGGCAGTTGTCCACGCAGTAGCTGTGGATGTAGCGCACACCACGAGCGGAAAGATCGTCGAGAACACCGTCACGGCGGAGTGCGTCATAGATACCACCGTTTCCGTTGGGAGAGAGGGCTACCTTTGATTTGGTCTCCAGCAAAATCTTGCCGTCGTTGGAGACACTAGGCATGAGTCCTTGGTTGAAGAAAACCACATTGGACTTCCGGAGTCCAAAGTAGTTGTGCTGCTCAAAGTGCTCCACAGTAGCGGTATGTGTTGGCCCCGAGGTCATGATATACCAAGGAATTACGACATCCAGACTTTCGTCCTGGGCGTATTGTTGAGCAAGGGACTGTAGTCGAATAATACGCTCTGCCTGAAGCTGGAAGAGCGTCTTGTGGGAAGGGAGTTCAATATCGTAGCAACCCTTGGGGCCTGGAGAACCCAGGCGAGAACCTTGGCCGCCAGCCATCAGGATGACTGCGACTTGGTTTTGGGCAATAGCCTTCAAACCAATGTCCTCCCAGCCCTGAATGGTATCCTTATCTGCGGAGAGAATGGAGCCAGAACGTTCGGCAGGGAAAGGTTTGATATCGCTTGGCAGCTGCTGGGTCTGTTTGGGGTCGGTGAACTTGGTGAAAATTCGGTTGATCAGGGAGGGGTCGATATCTTTCAGTTGGGCTACCAAGGACTGTTGCTCGTCGTGGGTAAGGTCATCGAAGAAGTTAAACACATGCCCCTGTCCCGCGGCAGTGTAAAATTCCTTGAGGCTTTCGATTTGATTGATAGAAACGGGCATTCTTCGGGGGAAGTTTGATGTGTGAAAGGAGCAGGAATCGATGTGAAAAGAAAGCCGGGATTAAAGCCTAGTTTATAAACAAATTGCCAATGATAACCAAAATACAAGGATTCTTAGTAGAATGATCAAAATTCCCAATATTTGACAATCGAAGGACCCCAATATGGCCCAAATGAAGAGGAATAGAAGCAGATCTGTGCTATTTTTAATCCACACAGCAACCACGATACAGATGAAAATACACGGCCACTGTATTTGGAAGATTATATAAATAACCCGACTCTGGATTTCCTTGATATGGTCTGATTCAAGATGTACACTGTGTGCTGTTGACCAATCTCGGCGCACCATGGAATCCAGGAGTGTTATTGAATGTTGCACCATTCGGTTTGATTGGTGGCGTGGGTGGAGTACATCAACAACATTACCAAAGAAAATTTTCTGCCAATGACACTGGCTTCCTGGATAGCTGAGATCAAGCGAGTTTGGTGATGAAAACATCATTACCAGTGGATTTGACGGGCCTCTGTTTACTGTCATCGCCAAGCTACGCGTGCGGGAGGTTACTGACGTTTATTTAAATTACGCGATATCCATGACACTGACAAAACCTGGAAAAGTACCGATGGAATAAATGGGAAAAAAGGAAGCAGGACCAAAGAATAGTGATGTGCGACTCGGATACGAGAATATGCTAATTTGGTTTTGAATTTGGTCAAAAACGGCAATCAACTCAGCGACCATCTATCTTCTCTCCCGCTTGCCTAAACGAGTTTTTTTGGCTTTTTGGCTTTTTGTCTTGACTATCCATCATTCATATGTACACTTGGTGCTCCTGGAAAGTGCTACTTAAGCATTGGGCGCCTTCCCCGCTGAGAACATCTGCGGTCGCTGAGTAACCTTACCACTGATGGGTTGGAAGCTCAGAGTATCGCTAAAGGTGGTGGTTGGTTAATGGGCTATGGGTGCGCTTGGGATATCAGGGTGCTTACTTTTCACCTTCTTCGGGTTCAGCCTTGATGCGCTTGAACTCTAGCCTGCTATCTTCGTCGCCACTCAAATCACGCTTGTCTCCATTGGTGTACGCCGGTTCACGCTCCATTTCATCGTCGATGTTAACAATGAAGTCCATGATGCAGTTGTACACTGCGGTGTTGAACCGGATATCTATGTACTTGTTGCGAACATGGTCTCTCATGTTGCGGAGGTCTTGCCTGAGCTGTTCGTTGTTACGCTCTGGGTAGCGAGCAATCACATAAGAAAACATGACAAACTCGATGGGGGCCATTTTAGTGGGTGTCTCGAATATATCCGGGTATGTGCGAATCAGCGTGGAGTATGTCTCAAAGGTTCGTTTCGCCTTGGTTTGAAGGTTGGGATCCACATTGTCCCCTCTCTTCAAGAACTTCTCGATGGCTGGGGAGGTGGAAATGAAGCGATCGGGCTCATTGTGCATGATGTGCAGTGCTTGGCCAATTAGTAGGAATGGGCGTGCGCGCTTAGTGTCCATGATGGTGGAGAGTGCTGGATAGTCCTCAATGATGGTTCGGACGTAGTTTGACATCGGGCTGGCGATGGCCTGTAGTTTTTCTTGTGGGGGAATAGCTAATTAATCCCGATCGATATCTTCTCTTATTGATGTTAGCTCATACCTGCAACACTCAGGGCAACGCCTAACTGTACTCTGGAGAAAATCTCGTGTTCTTGAGTTGGCGTCAAGTCAGTGTACTCAACTACAGTGGCGCCGTTAGCTACACGAACAACAGAGCACGATGAATCAAAGCGAAACCTACTGCACACAAATTCGGAATATTGAAAATCTTCTTGCTCACGGAGAGTCAATGTTTTCCGCTTGGGGTACGCTGGGTCCTCTTTGTAGTAGCGCTTGACCGAGCTTTCTTCGAAGGGATCGAGATGCGGAATTTCGTTGCTCATAAATCTTTCGTGGGAAAGGGGCGTTTGAGACTTCAGGGTCTATTTGGTTGCCAGGTGGATATTCACAAGTTACCTTCGAATGGCAGTCAGTCTTTGTTTTCCATCAATGCAGACCTTCAAAACACGCCCATCAGGTAGTCGCTTACACGAGAAAATGACCGGCGGAACGTAAAAGTTCTTCAAGACTGAGTCAATCAAATGAGACATTTTCTTTTCTACATGGATAGGTTCAGTCATCTAACTGGAGATATTTTAGGAGAGATGAAAGAGACACCAACCTGGCCAGACCACATCACGTTGGAATTCAGGAGCTGTAAGAGTAATAGAATAGAGATGAGTCAGGTGAAAGAGGAGGGTGAGAAGCTGGACGGCCATACTTAAATCAATGAGGCCTCTATCTAACAAGTCTGTAAACGCGAAAAGGTGGCGTAGCGTTAGTGTGGGCAGGAAGGGGGGCCGTGGAGAATTCCATATCTAACCATAAAGCTTGTACAATTGATGGGCGACGTTTCGTGGCTTTTGCAGTGGCTCCATATTAATGAAAGACAGGAAGTTACAAAAGCAGAGGTGAGGTACAGCCAAGCCAGCTGATGAGACAAGATATTCAGAAAAAAAGGAATCCATTCCACCAATCCAAGATTCTAAGATTGGACCACCCAGGCCAATGAATGCAGCTGAAAAATAGGAGTTGGTTGTCTTCCAGTGATGTTATTCTCATTCATTCATAAATTAGTAAATTTGGAAATGAAGGAGCACCACATCAATTAGGATTGTGTCACTGAGTAGTCAATAAATAAACAAATCCCTATTGTTGAGGTTGATCGCAAAGGGGCCCACCAAAGCCCATAATTGTTCCCATTGGATTTCGATAAATTCCTTTATTTTTACAAAAATTTATACATACAAGAACGGGAAATATTGGTAAAACCACTTATCTATCTATTAAGGTGTAGCTGTATGTAGAGATGCATAGATTCTGGACTGAGTTGAGCAAGCCAACAAAGGCAACTCGAACTGGGATGAGCAAACAATCAGCCAGAACAAGGGCGACTGGACTGGGTGATCAGTGTCCCTTCTTCTTTTGATGGTTGATGTGTGTTCTGAGTTGCTTCTGTTTCTCACGTAGAGACATCTTGGACTTCTGTTTGACTGACCGCTTGTGGACAACCATCATAAAGGCCTTGTTTCTGGCCTTCTCTCTGTTGGTGGTACTGCCTCTGTCAGCCTTGCCCTTAGATGAGCCGAACTTCTGTCTTCCTTCACGACCAGCCATGATGGATTCAATTCTTTCTTCATAATCTTGCTTCTTCTTCTTTCTAGGTCCCAGGATGCTGGACTCGTCCACAATCTCCTCAGAGGCCTCGGTGGTGTCTTGCTTTCTTTTACCGGTAAGCTGTTCGGCCTTGTTCATCATCTTCAGCTCGTTAAGTCTGGCAAAGTCTTGAGGGGTAAGGATCTTGGTGAGAGCAATGTTTTCTTTGGGCTCCTTATTCTCCTCCTCTTCGACGGGTTTCTCCTCTTCATCGTCAGAGTCCATTGCCACTTCGATACCACCGGTATCATCATCCGAGTGCTGTACATCAACCCAATCGCCCTCACCATCGGAATCGTCGCTCTCGACCTCCCATCCCTCCCAGGCGGCCTCGTCGTCGTCCTCGGCGGGCTTGTCATTAGCCAACAGCTCCAATCCGTCAATTGTCTCCGCAGCACGCGCTTCACCATACTGGATAGGCTTGAAGTCCTTCAGAGACATGGTGGCTCCCTTGCCTCTGTCCTTCTTCTTGAGTAGTTCTGGGTTGATCTCACGGAACAGGCCAATCAACGACCTAGAGGCCATCATGATGCCCTTATCTCTGTGACCCTTGTATTCAGTCAAGTCTTGCAAAAGCGTCTCGGTCATGGCCAACGGACAGCGAGAGCAGATTTCACGGATACCATTCATACCAGCGGACATGACTTCGCTAGACATGTTCTCGGTGACGAAGTTGTTGGCAATGGCCATCAGGACTGGCTCAAGAGTATCAGGTGGGACCAGCTCGTGGGAAGCCTGGGCGGTCAAGGCCAGCACTTGGGTGACATCGCGTTGGTGTGGCTGAAGATAGCGAATAAGGTAGGTGTAGAAATTCAAGAAGATGAGCTTGTGGATACCGATCAAACGAGCGATCAACTTCATAATCATCAAGCGGACCTCAAATCTCTCCGACGCTTTGTTGAGACGGGAGAAGAGTTTCTCAACGAAGCCTTGAGGATCGTTCACCAAGTGAATGGCCGAGAAATTGAAGTTTTCCGCCTTCGTCTTGTTTCTCTCCTTTCTTTTCACCGTGGCAATTGCCTTGTCCAGAGCTCTGTTTTTGGCCCGAGTTTTCTTGGTAAAAGTCTTGACCTGTTGCATACGACGGATGTCCGGAATCGCATCTTCGTCCTCGTCCGAGGATTCCTCCTCATCATCGGCTCCCAAGAAGAACTGAAGTGCAGTCACCATGATCTTAGTGACGGGAGAGAAACATGCGCCCACAACAACGTTGACAGTCTTGGCGTCGTGCCAAACATTCTTTTTGTAAAGCTCGATACACACATCTAAACTCTTTTTGGCAGCGATGGCGTTCTCGCTGCTGTTATCGGCAGCACCTTCGGCTGAAGTAATCATGGTGTACATGAAATTCTGCAATGTTTTGTTGAGCTTGTTGTTCTTGTGTTTGGTGTTGGCATTGCGGATGTCATTGACAATGTGCGAGTAGAGCATCTCACGAAGATTCTTGTCGTGACAACGGAAGAGAGTGAAGAAGAGGGATAGGAGACTAGTGCTGGAGATAATGTCTCTGTTACGAAGAAGAATTAAGGCCGATACCATGTTCTTTCGAAGAGCAGGGTC
>MCFE01000527.1:0-61794 GCA_002104905.1 Basidiobolus meristosporus CBS 931.73 | reverse complement strand
TACAACTCATTACCAAAATGGAGACACTTGCAGAAGAACTCTACAGTATTAATGCAGGTGTAGATGATGAAGAAAAGATACTCTGTCTGCTTTGCAGCCTACCAGACAAGTATGAGCCACTCATACTTTCTTTCAAAAGCAGAGAAGACAGCTTGACTTTAGAATATGTCAAAGGAAGACTTCTTCATGAAGAACTCAGATGTAATGATCAAGCAGAGAAAATGAAGATAATGCTTTATTCGGTTCAAAAAGGCATACAGAAAAGAAGGGAAAGCAACAAAAACAAAGAAAACCTGGCTGCTGTAACTACTGTAAAAAGCTAGGACACTGGCAAGAGAATGCAAGAAGAAACAAGCCAACAAAAAACAGAAACTAGAGCAGGCAAACCATATAACTACTGATGAACAGTTATTTGTAACTGTACAAGAGAGTACAAGTAACTAAAGTTATGAATGGTATATTGACTCTGGAGCATCACAGCATATTTGTGGTATAAAGGATTGGTTCAGCAACTTAAAGACTATTCCCGTAAGAAAGGTTTATCTGAGAGATAACTCTGCATTGAAAGCTACCACCAGTGGGTCTATACAACTAAATATGAGTGATAACTCAGGGGCAACAACAGCAAAACTGACTGACGTACTCTATGTACCTGGAATAGCTAAGAGCTTACTCTCAGTCAGTAAAGCAACTACTCAGGGACTGAAATCTGTTTTTACTAAGCTGAGCTGCTCAATATTGAGTGAAAATGGATAAAAATTAGCTTTGGGAATCAGAGATCACAATATATACAAGTTACAATGCAAGATCATTGTACCTGAGTATGTCAGCATTACTGATACTGATGAAACCAACTGGGAGACGTGGCATAGGAGGCTAGGACACATAGGAGAACAGAAAATGAGCCAATTGGTGAAAAATCAGCTTGTTTTGGGCCAAAAATACTCAATTCCAATCAAATTGAATGTTTGTAAGGGATGTTCATATGGCAAACAAGCTAGGCAAGGTTTCAAGAGCTCAGAAGGCATCAATACCACCGAAATATTGGCTATTTTACACTCAGATGTATGTGGCCCCATGAGAATACTGTCCTTTGGAGCCAAGAGATACTTTATGATGTTTATTGATGACAAGACAATATATACATGGGTGTACTTCCTCAAAACAAAGGATGAAGCTTTAGAGACGTTTAAGCACTTCAAGAACATGGCAGAAACACAAACTGGGTGTACATTGAAGGTACTACAAAGTGACAATGGAGGAGAATACTGCTCAAAGGAGTTTGCAAAATACTGCTTGTCTACTGGTATACTTCAACAGACCACAGTTCCTCATACTCCACAGCAAAAATGGAGTAGCAGAATGTGCAAATAGAGCAATAGTAGAGATGGGAAGATCTATGCTACATGATAAGGGAATGGACTACAAGTTTTGGGCTGAATCTGTTGCTACTGCTGTATACATCAAGAACAGTTGCCCAACAACAGCACTACGTGATTCTACGCCCTTTGAAGCATATACAGGCAAAAAACCAGATCTCCAGCACCTCAGGATCTTTGGCAGTGATGTTTTTTATCACATCCCTGACAAAAAACACTCAAAGTTGGAACCAAAGAGTAGGAAAGGGATCTTTCTTGGGTATTGTGAAGTTACTAGAGGGTATAAAGTGTATGATGGCAAAATGCAGAAGCTGATCAAGAGCTGGGACATTGTATTTGAGGAGAATTCAGATCAGAAGCCACGGATATCATTGGCCAGCTGCCTGATGAAGCAATCAACACAAATGAAGAAGATACATACCAAATCCAGCCAGAGATGGAAGATACTTCTACCAGTTCCAGATCAGAACAGATTATCCCAGTTAGGAGATCTACCAGAATAAGAAATGCCCTTGGATCCTGGTGGCAGACATCCAATGATCATGAAGAAACTTATCTTGCCTTATGTGCCAAACCTCAGAATCTGGAACAGGCAATGCAAGGTCCAGATGCTACTAAGTGGCAACAAGCCATGCAGGAGGAGTACCAATTACTGATCAAGGCAAAAATGTGGGAACTGGTAGATTTACCAAATGGGAGAAAGCCAATAGGATGTAGATGGGTCTACAAGATCAAGATAACCTCAAATGGTGCCGTTGATAAGTACAAGGCTAGATTGGTAGCTAAAGGCTATTCCCAGATCCAGGGACTAGACTTTAAGGAAACATTTGCTCTGGTTGCCAAGTTTAACTCTATTAGGACAGTTCTAGCCCTGGCAGCTGTTCACAGTCTAGATCTACACCAAATGGATGTCAAAACAGCCTTTCTAAATGGGGACTTGCAAGAAACTATATATATGGAGCAACCAGAAGGTTTTACCAATCCAAAAGGCCCCCATAAGGTGTGCAAACTTAGGAAATTGTTGTATGGGCTTAAGCAGGCACCCAGAGCATGGTGTAACAAGATTGACACATATCTAGAGGAAATTGGGTTCTCTTGTAGCAATGCAGATCACAGTATATATGTGAAACAGCTCAAAAAGGGTGTGATCATCCGAGTTCTTTATGTGGATGACCTTATTATAGCTACAAGGGATCAAGAGGCACTTAAACAGACAATATCAGATCCCTTTGGCAAGTTTGAGATGAAAGATCCTGGAAAATTGAGCTATTTTCTTGGAATTGAGGTCAAATTTGACATACCTACGCAGAAAATTGTGCTGAATCAGTCTAAGTACATCAGGGACATTCTTAGACGCTTCAAAATGGAAAATTGCAAACCTGCAGTAACCCCTATGGACAACAACCTGAAATTGAGAAAATCTCAGCCAGTTATAGATGAAAATGGCTCAAATATGGACCAAAACTTTCCCTATCAATCAATGGTTGGTAGCCTGATGTACTTTATAGTGTCTACACGTCCAGATATTTCAGTAGCAGTTGGAATAGTCAGTCAATTCATGCAGAATTATGGATCAGATCAAATTGCAGCAGTTAAGTGGATTTTCAGATATCTACAAGGTACCATAAATATGGTACTGGAATACTCTGGAGCAGCTAATAAGCAAAAATTTGATGGTTATAGTAATTCAGATTGGGGTAGGGATCTAATTGACAGACACTCTACCACAGGCTATGTATTTCTTTATGCTGGTGCAGCTATTACTTGGAATTGCAAGAAACAACCAACTGTGGCACTATCTACAACTGAAGCCAAATATATGGCTGCATGTCAAGCAACTAAGGAGGCTATATGGCTACAAAAATTATTCAAAGACTTAGGTTTTAATTCAGGTGAACCAACATGTATTTACAAGGATAATCAATGTTGTATTTCATTAGCTAGAAATCCTACTAATCATGCCAGAACTAAGCACATTGATATACACCATTACTTTGTGAGGGAAGCTGTAGAAAATAACTTAGTGGAGCTGGTTTACTGCCCAACTGACAAAATGGTGGCAGACATATTGACAAACCCACTAGCTAGGCCACAGTTTGAGATCCTTAGAGAGAAATTGGGATTAAGAAATTATTTAGTTGAGGGGGAGTGTTGAAATATTGGACTATTTGGTATCATTCAGCAGCTAAAAATTTACTTAACAGTTCTAGACTAGTCTTAGTCACTGTAGGACTCATTTACTGCCTTAACTTTGCCACTTTCTCCAGATATATGATCTTATGATCATTCCCCTATAGTCAGGATCAAATTAGCACTATTACCAATCATTATGTACTAACCCTGAAGCTGTTACAGAATGCTCCTGAATACTGAGAAACCCTCCCTACTTAGTGTTGCAGCTGTATTACTTCTACAAAGGTATAAACACTGAGCTTCTTTATGAATAAACAACAGTTCAACTATTATCACTATTTCTTGATAAGTTCCTTATATCCAAATCACTTCTTAAATTGCAACAGTTACTGTGCTCAAGGGCTTCAATGAGGTGGAAGGTTCTTGATGGCTGGTGTCCATTTCTTCTCCAATTGCAATACTTTGCCATATGTCCCTGCTGCTTGCAATTAAAGCAAAGTCCTTTCTTCACACATACTTCTGAGACAGGATTCTTCCACATAGTATCTCTTAAACCATTCCTTTCTGTCTGAGTGTCTTCAACTTTCTTCTTAGTAGTGTCTGTTAGTATAGAGGTTCAAAGGCATCTTGAATTTCCAACACAAACTCATCCCAGGTAGAGATTGTAGAGCATCCCTTCTTGGTGGCTGACCTGATCTTGTTGTGGTGCCACTGTAAAGCTGCATCTGCCAGGTAAGAGGCTGCATAATGTAACTTGCTTTTTGGACCAATTCCCTTAGCCTTGAATGCTTCATCAATCTGGAAGAGCCAAGTTCCCAAATTTTCATTGACTCCACCATGGTATTGGTTGACCTTTACACTCAAGTTGCTCTTGACAGGGTTTTGCTGGCTTTGGGCCAAGGTAGTTATTCCTTGTTCCTGCTGGCTAAGGATCTGGAGTAACTGTTGCTGCTGAGCCAGGATTTGTTGCATAGCATCCTTCCATTCTCAAATTTTGGACATCTTGAGGGAGGCTCCTTCTGTCTTTAGGAGGGAGGTATCTGGTTATTGCTGCTATCAATGGTACAAGTCCTGGTATGAGAGTTGTAGAGGAATAGGGGGATTAGCTAGTATTGCATTCACAAAAACCTGAACTGATTTTTATTAAGGTTCCAGCAGCTCCTTATATACATTTTGCCAGATTGATTGTTGATTAATTGTATTTCCTAATGTAGGCTGTAGCTGATGACTTATTTGATTGCATCATCATCATTCAATAAAATCCTACTTGATATATCTATTTCTGTCTGATAAGGATCTGCTGATTCATTTGCTGACTAATGCTACTGATTTGCTAGATGATACAGATATACTGATAAGCTTAACATATAACCAATTGATTTGACAAAAACTGATCTAACTTGAACAGTCAAGTGGTAGATCATAACAGCAGGAAGCCCCGCAAGAAATGATTGTGATGATCCCCCCAAAAGGCTATCAACAAAGCAAAGTACTGTGACTAACATTTATTGATTATATTAGGTCACCTTACAAAGACTATTGGAGAATAATTGCAACATTAGTGTACCTACATTGGCTATTGCCTCTTTTTCACACTCCTTACTTTCTGACTGAGACATTTTCTGACTCTTCATGCATTCAAATTGATTTATTTCTGCTGAAACTCCATTTGTACCTCATTACCAATAGTATTGCCCTATATAATTCCCTATACTCAATATTAATACTTAGCTCAACCCCACACTTGACAGGTTACTGCATTGAAGTTCACAATTTGATGGTAATTCTGATGTTCCCCACATTTTCCATGATATTGGCATGAACCAAGCGGTTTTATGCCACAGTTTATTCACTGGTTCCCATACATCCTGGTCTTCAGTCAGCACTGCATTGTCCAGCACCTCATGTGCAAGTCTCTGCAATAAGTCCATGAAACATTTAAGTCAAGTTTCCTAAGCACTGCTCTTAAAGAAGCATTGCAACATCTTGGTGAGCATATTGAAGTTCCAAAATTTCACTGCTAGCAATGTGATAGTCTTTTGAATACTTGTTGTCATTGCTTTGTATGTTAGTGAGCTCTCCACTCTGTCTAAACTGAGGGATGTGGAGGCAGGTGTAGACAGGTGGCTTTTCTCTGCAAGCTCATCCCCCTCACTGGAGTGAAGCTCAGCCGGCTACACTTTCTGCTATTGACAAACAGCTGTTTTCTGATAGGTAAATCTTCTTGGCTATGATAGGCTTCAGCGTGTTCTGCACTGACTGCATTAATTGGTGAGAACTGCACCAATTTAGGATTCTATACTATCCATTGCTTGGGTAGTTCTTTCTCTCTATACCTTTATCTTTATCACTTTTAAGTCTTTCCTTGCAACCTTGACTGAGTGCCTCTTACATGGTAATCTGGTTTCATTTTAATTAATGCAGCACCAGTGCATCTGTTTTTACCTTCCTATCCCTTGTTAGCACTCTCCCTGCAGCCTGTCATTTCTTTGATGCTTTTTTAGAAATACTAGCCTTGCATGTGGCAGGCTTTTGAGAAGGCTGCAAATCTGTATCACTCTCAAGTCCATTACTACTATTGTGACTGAGTGCCTCTTATATTCAACTTTATTTTCTCCATGATGTATGCTGCACTGATATGTGTGTTTCTGCCTGCCTACCCCTTATAAGTACTCTTCTTGCTACCTGATGTTTTTTTGCTGTTTTCTTGGGGCTTTCAGCCCTGCTTAAACATTGCTCATGAGGAGACCACTGGTTTTGAGCCATGGTACTATTGCACTTCAGCCTTTGATTATTTCTGCAACTTCAAAAATGCTTTCTTGGCATTCTAATGCTGTCCAAAATCTGTTTGCTTGCTTGAATCTTTGATATTGCTCACAGTATAGGTCAAGCACACACTGCTCAGCCTTGAGTTCCTGATGGTCCCACGGTATGCTGGCCATCAAATGATTCCATACTAGCTAGCTCACTATGTCAGTTCTACAGCTTTCCTCACTAAGCTGTGTTGAATATCAATGTGCTTAATATTGGCTTGATCAGTAGGGCTTCTAGGTAATAAAATATATACAACCCAATTATCCTTGTAATACATGCTGGTCCAGCTTCATTGAACTCAAGTCTTTGATTAATTATGTGACCACATAGCCCCCTTTGTTGCTTGACAAGCAGTAACATACTCTTTTCCGGTTATAGATATGGCCATAGTTTGTTCTTTCTTGCTATTCCAAGCAGTAGCTGCGCCAGCATATAAAAATGCATACCTAGTGGCAGAGCATTTGCCAATCAGATCCTACCTCAATCTGCATAGCTATAGCCACTGAATCTACCCCCATTAGCTGCCCAAGAATATTCCAGAACCATATCAATGGTCCTTGCAGGTAATCAAAAATTTGCTTAAATGCTGCAATTTGATCAGATCCAAAATTCTGCATGAACTGACTGACCATTGCAACTGCCACCACAACATCAGGATCTGCAGATGTTGAAATATTGGAATAATTGGTATCATTCCGCAGTCAATTATTTACTCAACAATTCTAGACTAGTCATGCTCACTGTAGAAGAAATTTATAGCTCTAGCTTTGCCACTTTCTTCAAATACATGACTATATAGGTATTACCCTATAGTCAAGATAAAATCAGGATTTCTATCAAACATTGTGTACTGTCTCTCAGATTGTTACAGAATGCTCCTGAAAATTGAGAAACCCCCTTACCTAGTGATATAGTTGTATTACTTCTACAAAGGTGTAAATACTGATCTTCATAATGAAAAACAATAGCACAACTATCATCACTATTTCACAATAAGTTTCTTATGTCCAATTCACTTCTCAAATTACAATGGCAAACACTTTTGTGTATATTGAGCTGTCTACCATTGAATGATAGAGAATGTTTTGGCCCATTTTGAGCTGGTTTCACCTAAAGCTGCCTGAGATTTGCTTAACTTTAGGTTATTTTCCATTGGGGTTGCTGCAGGCTTACAATTATAAATTTTGAAGCATCTAAGAATATCCCTGATGTGCTTAGACTGATTCTGCACAGTATTCTGAGTGATTAATGTCAAATTGACTCCAATTTCAAAAAAATAGCTCAATTTTAGGAGATTGTTCATCTCAAACTTGCTGAAAAGGTTGGATTTTGTATGTTAAACTGCCACCTGGTCATTTTTGCTACTATTAGGGTGCCCACAAAAGTACCCAAATTATTATTCCCTTATTGAACCTTTCACTTACATACTGAGATATGCAGTACTACACAGGATCCCAATCTCCTCAGATATATGTCAAACTTGTTATACTACGCTCCAGGTGCCTGCTTAAGCCCATACAAGAGTTTCTAAGTCTGCACACCTCATTGGGGCCTATGGATTGGTAAAGGCCTCTGATTGCTCTATATATTTAGTGTCTTGCAGGTCCTCATTTGGAGAGACTGTTTTGACATCCATGTGGTGTAGATCAAGACTGTGTACAGCAACTGTTGCAATTTAAGATGTGATTTGGATATAAGGAACCTATTATGAGCTAGTATTGATAGTTGGACTGTTTTTTAGTCATAAAGGGGATCAGTACTTATATCTTTGTAGAAGTAATACAGCAGTAACACTGAGTAAGGAGGGTTTTAACATTCAGGAGCATCTTGTAGCAGTATCTGGGCTAGTACATAATGTATGGTAAAAAGTGCTAATATACATACAGGGGAATAATTGTAGGATCATAGATCTGAAGAAGCTGGCAAAGTTTGGCTGCAAGTTAGTCCTGGAGTGACCTAGACTAGTCTAGAATTGTTAAGTATATTTATGGATGCTGAATGATATGAAGTAGTCCAATATTTCAATAGCAATCAGGGCTAGAGCTGTTGTACTGGAATTGAATTTGGCAACTGGAGCAAATTTTTCATTAAATTCTAATCTTTGAATCTGGTAATAGCTTTTATCCATCAATCTAGTTTTGTACTTATTTTGGCCAATAATATCAGATGCTTTTTGATCTGAGTTATGCTCAAACCATCATCCCTGCTGTTGCCCAGGTTATAAACTTTGCCATCATACACTCACTACCCTTAAATATCTTCACAATAGCCAAGAAAGATCCCTATTCTGCTTTTTGGTTCCAACTCTGACCTTTTTTGTCAGGGATATAATATAAGACATCACTTCTAAAAATCCAGTGGTGCTGGAGGTCTGGCTTTTGCCTGTGTATGCTTCAAAAAGTACATAATCATGTGGGACTGTTCCTAGGCATCTATTCTTAATATACACTGTGGTACCAACCAATTCAGCTCAAAGCTTGTAGTCCATTTGCTTTTCATGTAGAATAAAGCTACCCATCTCTATTGTTAATCTGATTGCATATTCTGCTACTCTGTTCTGCTGTAGAGTATGTGAAATAGGGCTCAAGGGAAGTATACCAGTAGCTGAGCAGTACTGTTCAAACTCCTTGAGTAGTATTACCCTCCATTGTCACTTTGAAGTACCTTCAATTTACACCCAATCTGTGCTTCTGCCATGCTCCTGAAGTGGTTGAACATCCATGGAGCCATCATCCTGTGACTGTAGAAAGAGCATGCATGTGCATCTTGTCTTGTCATCAATGAGCATCATGAAGTATCTCTTGACTCCAAAGCACAGCAATTTCATGGGCACACAAATGTCTGAGTGCCTAATAGCCTGTGTTTTGGTCTTGTCAACAGCTCTGCAGATTCTGAAATGCTACATAGCTTGTTTGCCATATGGATTCTCATGCAGACATTCACTTTGATTGCAATTGAGTAATTTAGGCCCAAAATCAGCAGATTTCTTACCAGTTGGCTCAATTTCTGTTCCCCAATATGTTCTACCCTACTATACCATGTCTTCCAGTTATTTTCATTAGTTTCTGCAATGTTGATACTTAGAATGCAGCTTGTTTATATTGTGAACTGTGATCTTCAAAGCTATAATTTGTCAGTTTTCAGTCTAAATTGAGCAGCACAACTAAGTAAGAGCAAACTTTAGCCCCTAAGTAGTTGCTTCACTGACTGAGAGTAGGTTCCTATCTATTCCAGGAACAAAGAATATGTCAGTCAGTTTTGCTGTTGTTGCCCTGAGATTTTACTCCTGTTAACTGTATAGACCCACTGGTGGTAACTTCCTTTGCAGAGTCTTCTCCCAGATAAACACCTGAGCTGGAGTGATCTTTAAGTTGCTGAACCACTCCTTAATACCGCAAATATGCTGTAACACTCCAAAGGAAATAGACCACCCATAACATTGCTTACTTGCACTCCCTTGTACATTGACAAATTGAAGATCATCTGTAAGTATATGGTTTACTTACACTAGTTTCTCTTTTTTGTCTGCTTGTGTCTTCTCACAGTAGTTATAGCAACCCGGTTTTTTTTGTTACTGTTGCTTTCTATTCTTTTCTCTGTGCCTTTCTAAGCTGAATAAAGCATTACTTTTAATTTTCTTTCCTTAGTCAGTGTGTCTGAGTTCTCTGTGGAGGAATCTTTGTTTGAAATAGTCCAAGGTCATATTGTCTTCTTTGATTTCAAAGGAGATTATGGGTAGCTCATAAATATCTGTTCAGCTGGAAAGCAGGTAGAATATCTTTTCTTCATCATCTATGCCAGCATCAGTACTGTAAAGCTCTTTGGGAAGTGTCTCTATTCTGGTAATGAGTTGTACCATATCATTCTCTGGCTTCTTCCTCATATTGAAGCACTTTCTTTTAATAAAGCTTGCTTGATGCTGACTTTGCCCTGGTGATCTTCTCTTTGGATTCCAGTGCTGCTTTGGCAGTATTAGACAGATATATGTCCAAAGAAGGAATTGTCCAAGTTGATACATATGGTATTAATGGCTTGTCTCTCTTTCTCATGAAAGTTCCTAACCTCTTCTACTGTTCCTTTAGGCTCAACCTCCTTTCCTGTTGCTATATTCCAAAGCTTTTCTTCCTCAACGTGGATCTGATACTTGTTTCTCCACAGTCAGCAGTTTTGACTGTCAAACCTCTCCTCTACAGGTAAGATGTTTGTTTTGTTTTGTTTGCTAATTGGTGTCATCTCTAAATTCAATTAAGGCAATTGGGGCTCCTAACCTGTTGCAATATAAGAAGTGCTGTGGATAAAAGGAGCTTATCAAGATATAATGATAACAGACAAACGGTTGTTTTTTCAGGAAAAAGCTCAGTCTTTATACCTTTGACGAAGTGATACAACAGAAACATTGAGTATGGAGAGCTTCCCAACACTCAGGAGCATTTTGTTTTGTATTAGGGTTGGTACATAGTGTTTGGTAAGAGTGCAAACTTGATCTTTACTATAGGCAAATAATCATTGTATTGTAGATCTAAAGGTAAGTGGCAAAATTAGGGCTTTCAATTAGTCCAACAGTGACCACAACCAGTCCAAAATTGCTAAGTAAATTTTAGCTGCTGAATGATACCAAATAGTCCACTGTTTCAACCAAAACACTGTCAACATGGCCTTTTTTAGATGTAACGCTGCTTGTTGCACTGAATGTCAAAGCAAGCTGTCATCCAACCATTCTGCTGCTGCTGTCAACAGTAGGGTTTGGTTGAGATTCAGAGAACTTGACTTTACTTTTTTGTGGTGTACATAGATGGAAGTCAGTCAAGCCAAAGGTGAATTAATGTTACATATTTATGTGTATGTGGTGCCACAGCTTAATTTATCATACTTACTATGGCAGGTCATTGTTATATGTTACATTCATGTAGTTGCAATATCTCAACTATAAGACTGTCTTGAATTCAAATGAGTAATGACCAAAAACTGATATTTTGGCATTATGTTGTCAAATGTCTAACTGCTTGCCCCATGGGGAAGTCTACTCTGATTCAATGCCATAAGACATGAGAGAAAATACCTTGTTGCTATTGTAGCATGCCTCTCAGCCATGAAGCATACAGCATGCCTAAGAAGTATTGCAAAAATCAAAGATAGTGCTTTGCCACACATATTATACCTGTCCACTCCTTAGTCACTACTGTATCAGCAATATCCTGCCTGTTTCTTGATACTAATATAATGGCACCAAGCTGTACTTATGACCCTGTGCAAAATGGGTCAGGTGAGTTTGTGGTGACTTTAGGCTCACCTCAGCCTTCTGAATATGGCACACAAAGTGATTGCTCTGAAGAAAAAGGCTTACCAATGGATTGTAAGGCTATCTTAGGGAGTCTCAGTTGCCTACTAACAGAGAGCCTGAGGAGTCCACATTGTTAGCTTCAGTGAGTGCACTGTCACCATGGCCTTTTTTAAATGTATCCCTGCTTTTTGAACTCAATGCCAAAGCAAGGTGTTGTCATAATATTCTTCTGTCACTGTCTGCAGTGCAGCTTGGTTAGGAACTAAACCGCTTTGCTTTATTTTTTGGCAGCATATATATGAAGCTGAGTAAATCCAAATGAGAGATAGTATTGCATGTATATATATATGAGGTGCTACAGCTTCATCTATAATGCTTATTATGGCAGGTTACTGTTAAATCATACATTCATGAGGGTGCAATCTCTCATATATAAGAATGTCTTAAATTCACATGAGTATTGATCAAAAAGTGATATAACAGCATGACAATGATGAGTGTTGTACTGTTTGCCCTGTGGACAAGACTGCTTTGATTCAATGCCATAATGGAGGAGAAAAAAGTCCATGAGGCTATTGTAGCAGGCCTCTCACCCTTGAGGCATACAGACAGCACAAGAAGTATCAAAAGGATTATGGATAGTGTTTTAACACACAGGTCATATTTGACCATTCATAAGTCACTATTGTTTCAACAATATCTTGCTGTCCACCTGATGCACTTACTTGGCACCTAGCAGTACTTTCACCTTATGCAAACTGTGTTAGGTGAGTTTGTGATGCCTTTAGGCTCACCTTAGCCTTCTGAATATGGCTCACAGAGTGATTGCTATGACAAAGAAGGCCCACTGATAGAACTTAAGTCTATCTCCTGTAACAATGGTACCCTGCATGAGCCCACTGAATCCCCAATACTTAATTAGACAACATCTGTGGAAAAAAGTGCCATGGACAATTTATGGAGCCAGGTGGGCCAATTGTCCATCTATGGGCAAATGATGTGATGTTTGGGCTAGAGAGGTGGCATGTTTCCATAAATATTACTGATGGGGGCTTTGAGTATGTTTTACAACTTCTTACCAAGATAATTCCCATATGCAAGTTACCATGTACATGGTACTAATGAAAATCCTCATGTGGCTGCAAAATATGGCCCAGACAGCATGCTGATACCAGCATGTGTTAACAGTTGCATGGTATTCACATGAGAAAATGCCAGCATTGGGAGGTGTCCAACTTGTCAGGAATCCACCAATATGAAAGGAAAACCTTGTTCACACTCCAAATATATTTCAGTAATACCCCATCTAAAGAAGCGCATGCAGTTCATCAAACATTGTGAAGCTATAAAGCACTGCACTCAGTATCAATTAAGATCAAACATTTCCAACACATTTGATGGTGAACATTATAAACAATCAAGAAGCAAGGGCTAGCTTGAAGGCTTTGGATGGCTATCACTATGTCAAATTATTGTAGTGATCTTGTCAATAGGCTGCCTCAAATCTAGAATCCCATGACTAAGAGGTACTGATCCCAACAGGACACTGTCTAGAGACAATTGAAAATAATTGCTCCCTAGATTTCACAAAACACTTGGTCAAAAATCTTGATTACAACAACATAAAAGTGGCTTTTGATTTGTTCCCTGTCAATTTACTCACTTCCTGATCATGGGTACTCTATCACCTCCTATGTTTGTGTGCACAGATTGGCTTTTGCCTCTTATTCACACTCCTTACTTCTTGACTCAACTGTTTCTCTTACTCTTCATGTGTAGGAGTGGATTTATTTCTATTGAAACTTCAGTTGTGACTCAGTTGCCAATTGTGTTGACCTATACAACTCCCTATACCCTTCACTAAGATCAAGCTTAATCCCATAGTCAACATGTAACTCCATTAAAATCCACCACCCAAAAAGTATTTTTGCTTTAATGATCTGATTCCACAACTTTGGCAGCAACCCAATGGCTTAACACCACTGTTCATTCACTGGTTCCATATGTCCTGTTCTTCTGCCAGCACTGCCTGGTCTAGCACCTCATCTTCCAGGCCTAGCAATCAATCTGTGTAATGTTCAAGTGAATTTTCTTGAGCACTGCTCTTGAAGAAGTGCTGCTACCTCTTGATGTGCCTCATAATGTTCCAAAATTCCACTGAAGTCATTACAGTAGTTGTTTGAGTTCTTGATATTGTTACTTTGTCTGTCAGTGGGATCTCCACTCTGTCAATAATGGAGGATGTGGAGGCTGTGGTAGACAAATTGCCTTATTCTGCAAACTAATCTAACTTGCTGGAGTGCAGCTCCACTGGCTGCACTTCCAGCTTTTGTGAAAACAGCTGTTTACTTGCTGGTAATTCTTCTTTGGTATGATGGGATTCAGTCCATTTCAGGCTTGTGGCATTAATTGGCAAGAACTGCTGTTTTTTTGCATGCTTCCCTGTCTTGGGCTTGGGTAGACATTTTTCCTTTACCTTTTCCCTTTTGACAGCCAGTTCTTTCAAATATTGAAAGCAGCTAAGAAGCAAAGGCTACTTTGAAGATATGTATGACCAGGCCTTTGCCTTAGCACTTGATGGATTCTCATAAAATAAGTACTCCACTAGCAAAATCCTGCTAGCCACTGTTTCTCATCAATCCAAATCTGCTGCCCATCTTACAATATTGGAGCAAAAATCTGAAGGTAGTGTCACTGGTATCTGGGCCTAAATCACCATCCAGCCTGGATAGCTGCCTGTATCCATTGCTAGATGAATTTTCTATGCTTTACAGCAGGATAACTGTAAATGGCAGTAATATAAAAGCACATATCTTTATCTGCATTGGAGATACCCCAGCCATCAGCAGATAGCTGGTTTCTCTGGGCACAATGGATGGTATTGCTGTCAAATGTGTGAGATCCAGGGGATTTACTCCATTACTTGGACACATAATTATACCCAAACACCAACACTAAGAACATCATCTTCCCACTGAGAGAACGTACAGAGGTTAGCATGCAATTGCAGCAAAGTAGGCAAGCTATAAGCCATTGGCCAGAATATGGAATCAATTTGAAACCAGAGATACTGATGATAGAGGGTATCTGTTGGAGCAAAAGCTTTCCACTGCAAGCTATGCATTTGCTTTTCAACAATATCCCTATGCTGATGACCAAGCTGTACATTGGGCATTGCAAGCTAAATGTGCTCTTTGAGATACCAGAGAAATTTGAAAGAATTGGCAATATATTATAAAGTATCTGCTTCCTAGGTACTTCTCACAGGCTCCAATCAATACTCAAACTCATATGCAACAATACTAATGCAAAGACTGGATGAACTGGATATGTATTTACTTAAGTAGCATTCTGAAGCTATTCTTACCAAGTGTACATTGGTAGCATTGGGAGTCATATGTGGACGTTAAAGGAATATTCATCCAGAAGCGGATCACCAATGATGCCTTGATGCATCTACAGCTGTGGTGCAAGGAGTTTGTAACAGGATTTGAGTGGCAACACTACAAACATAATGCTGAATGTGTAGATCTCTGCAGCTACTGTATCCATTCTCTACTCCATCTTGCTTGGTGTGCGGAGAATATTAGGCCTTGCTTCACCTTTTGGGAGTTTCCTATAGAGTGGATGTGTGGGGAGATAGGAAGACAAGTCCAGTGGCAGGTACTACCATATTCCAATATCTTTAAGAATATTACCTTCAACTCTGTAATGGATGTTATGAGTTGGCACATGGAGGACAGCCAGGAAGAGTTGGGAAATACTGAGGACAGATATGCACATTGAGACACCTATGCCTATGGCATCAAGAAGCTAAACAGCCCTAATGTGTGGATAATCAGTTAAGTAATGCAAAATTGGATTGGGGGAAACAAGCAATTAATTCTTATTAGGAAAACTGTACCACTGTATGCTGGATTTCTCATTGTCACAAGCCAACTTCTACACCATTCCATATGGAATTTACACAAACAAGAGCCAGAGTGTACATATAAAGGGGACTAGAATGCAGCAGGGCAAAGGAATATATTGGGTAAATACCAAGAAGTTCTTTACAGATATTTAGGAGGCATTCATGGCAGAAGTGGCAACAACCAAGCATATGTTTGCAAGATGTATAACAACCAAGCATATGTTTGCAAGATGTATAACAACCAAGCATATGTTTGCAAGATGGATATGTTACCAGCAGTTCAGGGTATATGGCAACTTCACAAGTATCACACTAAAAAGCCGTAAGTTGAGGTGATAGAAGTATATCAATTACCATAGGTGTGCCCCTTTGTAGTGATTAGTAAGCAAGAGGCCATAGCTTTTTTTGATTTGAGCTATATGTGGAGGACCCAAGGTAGTAGTGGGTAAGCAAATGAAGAGGGGTGATTCTACAGTGGAATATACAAGTTGCACAGGGGGAGGTAGAAAATAAATACCGTTTGTTAAATTGGTGCTATAGCATTATATAGAACCTGCTGTGGCTGCTATACTGCTGTGATAATGCCATCAAAGTCCATCTATGAGGTCATTGAGATACCATCAAATATCTTGCCATATAAGGCAATTGAATGTCCTGGCTGGTTAGATCCATTTAAAATAGTTGTAGAGCACATCAAGACCACAACAGTGACATGCAATTATTGTCACATTACCAATCAAACCCTGTCAAGTTTGAGAAGTTTATTTGGCAGTAATATCAGCAAAATGCCATTGTGATCCCATCATAAGATTGTCAAGAGGGTCACTAGTTCCAAGCTGCTTGTATTATGACAGTCTCTATACAGGATCCTGACAGCTGAACCAGATTGAATTCACCAGTGGGACCAAGTTATTTTTCATAGGGTATGCCTTTGCCATGGCATTTGATGGATTCTCATTAAACAACTATGCTACCAGCAAACCCTGCTGGCCCTGATTTGCATCAACCAGAATCTGCCACCCATTATATGGTATCAGAGCAGAAATCAGATGGTAGTCATACTTGGATCTTGGCCTAAATTACCATCCAAGTTGGACAACTACATGTATCCATTGCTGCATGAGCTTTGTGTGCTCTCCAATAGGATACTACCAACTGGCTGTCATATTAAATCACACAATATTATCTGCACTAGAGATACCCCAGCCATCAGCCACTTAGCTGGCATTTGTGGGTACAATTGACAGGGTTGCTGTAGAATGTGTGAGATCTAGGGGTTTTACAATATTACTTGCATATATTAGTATTACCCAAATAGCAACACTGAGAACATCATCTTTTCACAAGGAGAATGTACAGAAGTCAGCATGCAATTGCAGCAAAGTTGGCAGGCTATAGACCATTGGCCTGGATATAGAGTTAATTGTAATCTGAAGGTACTGAAGATTGAGGGTATCTGTGGGCAAAAGATTTCCACTGCAAGCAATGCATTTGCTTTCCAATATTATCCCTATACTAATGACCAAGTTGCACATGGGGCATTTCTAGCTGAATGAGCCCTTCAAGATACGGGAGAAGTTTGAAAGAATTGGTAAGATATTACAGAGTATCTGCCACCAAATGTACTCCTCTGGATTAGATTCTCCTGCTAGACAATTTTAATTTTCATAGGGTAAATATTGCACTGGTGCATCCAGTTCTGTCTCCTTGTCCCTTACAGGCACTCTTCTGGCTATCTGACACTGCTTTGCTGCTTGTTGAGAGCTTTCAGTACTGCATGTGACAGGCTCTTGAGGAAGCAACTGGTTGTGGCCATGACACCCTTCTTCTGTTGTTGACAATCACTGCTATTACTACAATACTTTCTTGGCAAACCAAAACTAGCCCAAAGTTAGCCTGCTTGCTTGAGTCTATGATGATGCTCATGGAACTGGCCAAGTGCATTTTTCTTGGCCCCAAATACATGATGGTGCTGAGGTATACTGACCTAAGGTGATTGTGTGCTAGATTTGTTGTGGCTTATTGAGTGTAGCCCACTCTTTGTCATTGCACTCAATGGCTTCATGGATCTTAAATATCTTTTAACTTTTAGGCTTTAGTATAAATATTACAGCCACCCCCTCTTGTACTGTGCTAAGTTTTTTTATTGACTTAATCCTTGGGCACTAGTACTGGCCTGCAAAGACTTTGTGGTATTCCAGGGCTATTTCATTGGGAAGTGGCTCAATTGTGGTATGTGACATCAAGCCACTTGGGTCACTTCTTTGCAGTAAAGATACTGTGTTCTCTCCCTGAGATATTAATTGCTCTACACATAATATTTACTCATCCTGTCTCTGGACAACATCCCAATTATATCTGGGCCATTGCATTCAGAGTATTAGTCATTACACCTAACTACCTCTTTGATACTTTGGTGCAAGCTAAGACATACTAACTCATGCTGATGGTAATGATGTTATGGCAGTCATTTGCTGGTCTTCTACAAAAGTTGCTGCATTTGCTGCATTTTCCCCTGCCTGAGCATTATTGTTAGCTCACAGCTATGCAGAAATACTCAGTTGCCTACTTGACTAAGAGCCTGAGGAGTCTTCACCATTATCTCCAGTAGACATACTGTTCACATGCTCCTTCTCAGATGTAGTCCTGCTTGATGCACTCAATGTCAAATCAAGCTGTTGCTCAGCCATTATCTACTATTGTTTGTAATAAGGCTTAGTTGGGAACCTGACAACTTAACAATATCTGAGGTGGCATATGTGGCAGTGAGTCAAACCAAAGGAGATGCAGTGTAACATAGAAATGTATATGTGGTGCTGCAATTTTATACTTTATGCTTACTGAGATGGGTCAGCATTGTATAATGTACTCATGTAGGTGCAAAGTCTGACTCACAAGGCTGTCTTAAGGTTACATTAAAATAGACAAATGTGCAATATAATAGCGTATTGCTGAGGAGTGTCAGGCTTTTAGCCCTATGGATATGACTACATTGATTCAATGCCATAAGCAAACAGCAAAAGAACATGAGGCAATTGTGACCAGCCACTGAGCTAGAAAGCATGCAGACAGTGTAGGGGTATTACAAGGATCACCAGCAGGGTTTTGCCACTCAAGTCATATTTGAACATTCTGCAGTCAGTACCTCACCAACAATATCCTGCTGGCCACTCAATGCTTTTATTTCAGCACCTAGCTCTAGCTGTAACCTTGCCCATAGTAGTTTAGGTGAGCTTGCAATGCCTTTTAGCTCACCTCAACCTTCTCAATATGGCCTGTGTAGATATAGCTCTGAAGAAGAAGGCTTGCTGATAGGTTGCAAGCCTATCTCCCAACTCAATAGTATCCTGAATGAGCCTGGCAAAATCTCAATATACATTGAGAAAACACCTGTGGAAAAAATGCCAAGGATGGTTTAGAGAGCCAAGTGGGCCCAGTAGCTTATTTGCTGGTGAATGATGTGATGTTGTAGCTAGAGAAGTTGTGTACTTTCACCAATATTGGTAATGGGGCCAATGACAAATAATTTGGCCCCATAGATGGATTCAATCCGGATCAGTCATCAAAATTCTGCAATAACACCATCCTAATGCTGGCAGCTTGATATAATTGATCCTCTTCACAATGTTATGACAATATAGTGATGCTTTGCTGATTTTATTGCTATATAAGTGGGTAAGTAGACATTCTTTAGGCATTTCTTGAGCCAGATTTTGATGACATTTTGGTGGACATATTGCAACATAAACTTACATAAGTGGACCCAGCCAGCCAGTGGATACAAATGCCATATATGGAAAAACCTTGATGATACTTCAATTGCCTCAATGCAGACATCTGTGGGCATTATTACAGCAGTGTGGCAGCATACAGCTAGCATTATATAAAGCTATCCTACCAATTTACCTGGTTTTATTTTCTTTTGCTACCTCTTCATGCACTATTCTTATACTCCATTACAAAATCACCCCACATAATTTGCCTGCTCATTACTACAGTGGGTATTACACAAATGGCTTGAATAAAAAATTATGGTGTCTGTAGTAATGGCAAGTCTTCCATTACCACAATATCTCAAAACCAATATTGTGCTCATTTCTTTATTTCTCCTTTTGCTATGTAACACCCTAATGAATGATAAAGAATTTTCAACTTTGAGGGAGAAAAGCTCAAGACCCTAAGAAGCAATCCACCTGCAGGCATTATGTCATGCAGAACACTCAGTAGCCAACATATCTTTTGAATTATAGCTCATCTAAAGCAGTACTTGAGGAGTTCTGATCAAAAGAATCCAGTAACCATATATGCAAGGCCTCTATTGCTAAGATTTTATGGTGCTTTGATTGCATATAACTTTTGAACCAGTCAATCAAGTCATGTGAGAATTCTACGTGTGCTGCACCTATGTCCAACTTACACCACTGCAGAACTTTGCTTTGTATTACATGTATTTTCTGCATAATTGTCCAAAAACTTTGATCCTTCAGAATTCTCATATATATAACTTCCCCAGCTGAAAAACAAAAGGGAGTCTCTCTTTATAGAATCTTCCCACAATAACTACAAGCTTAAAGGCTGTAAGACATCCCCTGCACTACTTGTACTGATGAGTATTTGACTTTGGTTGGTCCCACATCTGTAAAGAGACTGCAAAGCTTGCAAGTATCCAATCTAAGTATTGCAAGGGCAATAACACCTATTGTCAGAGAAATTCCCTCTAGGAAGCCCTTTGGACTAGCTTTCAACTCTAAAGAAGCCCCTTAAGGCACCCCTTTGGTGTAGAGTCCACTTTAGAGAACAGTGTAGGAAGCCTGTTTGTACTAAAGATACCCCATTAGAGACCCCTTTGCCACATGTCCATAGGTGAAAGGGGTGCTCAGAGTTTCCAAATACAGAAATATATTCTCAGAAAGGAAAGTGATGTACAAATAAGCAAAAGTCATCTTAATAGTAAATCAGCCCAATAATCAGCCAAAGGTCAGAGCGCTGCTGTGGAACTGGCATACACTGCATGTAGTATGTTTTGAGCCTAAGATTGAGGATACTAGTGAAACCTATATCTTGTGTTGGTATATCAAGCTCCCAACAAACTATTTCAGTATTAGCACACTGGAAGTTGGTGTTTACAATTGCTTAGTCTTTACATCACAGAACAGCCCCCAAACTGATCATAATACAACACAACACCTCATGCTTATTAACCTCTACATATGTGCCTACCCATTGCAATTGACACACTTTAATCACCTCAGCTTTATGCCTTTTCAGGGCTATACTTTTAAAGCTGCCATATACCTTGTGTTCTTGATTACATATGCATCTTGCAAACATATGCTTAGTTGCTGCCATTTCCTTCATAAATACCTCTTGAATATCTGCAAAAGCTGTTGGATACTTAGCCTGTATATACCTGCTCCCTGCTAGATTCTGGTCCTCCTTATATGTATGCTCTGATTCTTGTTTGTATGAATTCTGTATTGAGTGGTGTGGAAATTGGCTTATCCCCAGGAGATACCTAGCATACTCTTGTAAAGCTGTCCTAACAAGAACTAGGTGCTTATTGTGGCCAACCCATCCTTGCATTATTTAACTGATTCCTGCATATTTGAGCTGCTTAGTGTTTTATTGCCAAAGGCACAGGTGTTGTATTCTCCAACTCTTCCTGGCTGTCCTTCATGTGCAAACTTGTCACATCCATGATGGACTTGATGGAAATATTCTTGATGAGATTGGGCTATGGTAACACTTGCAACTTGACTTGTCTTCCTATCTGCTGACTCATCCTCTTTATAGGAAACTCCCAAAAGGTGAAGCAAGGATCAATTCTCTGAGTACACCAATCAAGATGGAGTAGATAATGAAACCAGTTGCAGCCAAGATATAGGTGGTAAGCCTTATGTGTTCAGAGTAGCTGCTCAAGTTCTGACACAAACTCCTTGCGTCAAAGCTGTGGAGGCATCAAGTTGGCAACAGTCATCTGCTTCTGGGCAGATATTCTTACAATGTACACATGTTGCTCCCAATGCTTCCCATGTAGTCTGGGTAGAGATTGCTTCAGAAGGCCATTTGAAAAAATACATATCCAGCTTATCCAGTCCTTGCATTTGTTATGATGCATATGGGTACAGATATTGATTGGAGCTAATGAAAGATACTATGGGTAGCAGATACTCTGTAACACCTTACCAATTCATTACAATTTCTCCACTATCTCAAAGGGCTCATTCAGCTTGAAGCTCTCCATGTACAACTTAGTCATTAGTATAGGGATGTTGATGAAGAGAAATTGCACTACTTCCAGTGAGAAGCATTTACTTCAACAGATGCCCCATTGCTACTATCTCTGGTTTTTGGATTAATTCTGTATTCTGGCCAGTAGCTTATAGCTTGCCAGCTTTGCTGCATTGGCATGCTGACTTCTATGCATTCCCTCTGTGGCAGCACAATGCTCTTAGCATTTGTGTTTTGATAATAATAATGTATGTGAGTCTTAAAGCATAACCCCTGGATCTCACACATTTGACAGCAAAATCATCCGTTGTGCCCAGAAAAGCTGGCTATCTTGCTGATGGCTGAGTATCTCCAATGCCAATTGTAATATGTGCTTTGACATGATGATCATTTATTGGTATTCTGACAGACAGCATATAAAAGTCATCCAGCAATGGATGCAGGTTTCAATCTAGGTTTGATGGTGACTTAGGCCCATACATCAGTGCAAATACCTTCAAATTTCTGCTCTGATACTGTAGGATTAGCAGCAGATCAAGTTTGATGAGAATGAGTGGCTTGCTGAATGTCCTGGCAGAGTACCTGTTCAGTTAGAGTCTATCAAGTACTAAGGAAAAGGTATAATAAACCATACCTTCAATGTAGCCCCTGCTTCTTAATTGCTTGTAATATTTTCCATCAAATATATTGGATATGTTAGGCTTGACTGATACTGAGGGAGATACTTTATAACTTCACAATGTTTGTTGAGATACATGAGCTGCTTTAAACTGGGTATTACTGGAATATGTCCAGAGTGTGAGCAATGTTTTCCTCCTGTAGTGGTGGCTTCCTGGTAAGTTGGACACCTTGCAACAGTGACATTTTCTGATGTGAATTCCATGCAACTGTAAACATATGCTAATATCAGAGGAGTGTCTGGGTCATATGTTGCCAGCTGAATAATGGTTTTTTATTTGTACCAAGTACATGGTAAGTTGGATCCCAGAATTATCTTGGCAAGATGTAGCAGTAAGCCCTCAAGGCCCCCATTACTAATGTTGGTGGAAATATGCCACCTCTCTAGCTACAATATCATAGCATTTGCCAGTAGATAGATTACTGGGCTCACTTGGCTTGCTATATCATCCTTGGCATTTTTTCTACAAGTGCTCTCATAGCATGTTGGGATCTTATCATGCTTTTGCAGGATACTGTTATGTGCAGAGATAGGCTTACAGTTCATTAGTGAGCCTTCTATTTTAGCTCTATCACTCTGCAGGCCATATGCACAAGGCTGAGGTGAGCCAAAAGGCATCACATACTCACCCAGATTGGTTGCACAAGCTGACTGGTAGAGCTGGATGCTACTATGGAAGTGTTGATGGGCTAGCAAGGTATTGCTAGTACAGTAGCAACTGAAAATGCTGAAATATGACTTGGATGGCAAAGCACTCTCCATGACCATTGTGATAATTACTGTACTGTCTGTTCTCTTCACACCTGAGAGACTTGTTACAATAGCCACATGGATATTTTCCCTTCTCTTATGGCCCTGAATCAAAGTAGTCTTGTCCATGGGGCAAATATCATGACACTCATCATTGTAATGCTGTTATATCACTTTTTTGTCAATACTAATATGATTTTAAGACAGTCTTGTATTTGAGATATTGCACATAAATGAATGTAAGATTCAACAGCAACCTGCCATAATAAACATTATAAATAAAGTTGTGGCTCCACATACATATATATATGCAACACCATTTCTTATTTGGTTTGACCCACCTTCATATATATGCTGCCAAAAAATAATACAATGTTGTCTGGTTCCTAACCAAGCTGCACTGCAGACAGCAATAGAAGAATATTTGAACAACACCTTGCTCTGGCATTGAGTGCAATAAGCAGGGCTACATTTTAAAAAGGCCATTGTGACAGTGTGCCCACTGGAGCTCATAATGTGGACTCCTCAGGCTTGCAGTTAGTAGGCTACTGAGACTCCCTGCTGGGCCACTAACTGATCAAGATGCTCAGACAGATGAGAATGTTGCAAATGCAGTACCTCCAGTAGAAGACTAGCAAATGACAATCACTACACCACTGCCACCAGCATTAGCAAGTATGTTGTCAGCTCATACCAGAGTTTAAATGAGGCAATTAGGTGCAATGGCCAATAGGATAGATTCAATGGTGCAAGAAATCAGGAAGTAGTCTGGAGACAGGAAGTGCATACAATATGCATCAAGCAATCAATATCCCAGGTAGAGAATGCAGTGTCTAGGCTGCAAAGGAGGAGCAGAAGTAGCTCAAAGTTGCAGCTAAGAATGGAGCCATTCCCCAATGTATCAGCAGAGGAACACTCCTCAGTTCTTGAAGCATTACCACAATGCCAAAAGATAAAGCCTACAGAAAACCTATCACAGCATGGAAGGGAGAAACCATAGTGTTTATACCAAAGCCTAAAAACCAAAATATATTGAAGATCTATTTGAGTCCAATGATGACAAATGGGCTAATATTTTAAGAGGCTGTTAGTAATCCAGAATGGCATTACCTCAAGGCTGGCATACCATGGGACCATCAGAAATGCAAGGCCAAGCAGAATGCACTGGATTTGTTCCACAAGCATTATTCTGGATTCAAGCACATAAGTGAGCTTTTGACCAGCATTGGAATGTGAAGAAAGTATCTCAAGAGTAGCTGAAGCTATCAAAGTCAGAAGAATAAGGGTGCCATATCTTAATACCTGCAGCTTCTGCAAGGGTCTGTCTCAAGTAGGGGTGAAAGTTCCAAACAAGTGGCATAGCAACATTGGGCTGCCAGAAGAGTGCTGGTAAGGGACAAAAAGGCAGAAACAGATGCATTAGTACAAACTTTATTAAGGTAAAATAGATTTTAATACAAGAGGCACACAATCAAAGTAGTAGAGAAGGACCTGGCAGTGGTAAAAGCTTGTGGCTGTCTCAGGAGGCCTTCACAAGCAAAGCTGAAAGCTCAGAACAAATGGCAAAGAGACCTCAGATTACCAGGAGAGTGCTGGTAAGGGACAAGGGGGCCTATACAGATGTACCAGTACAGCATCTATCAAGGAGAAAATGTAGTAAAATACAACAAGCACTCAGTCACAGTGGTAGGGGACAACTTGACAGTAACAAATATCAGGGTACAAACAAAAAGTCTATCCAAGCTAGAGATAAGGAAATGCAAGAAAAAAGCTGCAGTTGTTGCCAATTAGCACTGTCAGCCTAGAACAAGCTGAATCCCATAATAGCCAAGAAGAATTACCAACAATAAAGCTGCTGTTTCCATGAGTGTTGTGAGTGCAGCCTGTAGAGCTACACCTTAGTGACATAGATGAGTTTGCAGCAGAAGGCAACTTGTCTATTACAGCCTCCAAATCCTCCATGGTATACAGAGCAGACATCCCATTGACAGAGAAAGCAACAATGCCTGAAGCTCAAAAACTACCACAATGCCTATAATGGAGTTTTGTAACATTGATAGGCAGATCAAGATGTTGCAGCCCTTCTTCAAGAGCAGTGCTCAAGAAAATACACTTGAATATTGCAAGTATTTATCTCAAGGACTGGCAGATGAAGTGCAAGACCTTGTAGTGCCAGCTGAAGACCAGTACACATGGGAACCAGTGAATGAGCAGTGGCATAAAGCCATAGGGCTCCCACCAGAGTCATGGAAAAGGAGCACTACAGCAGAAATACTTGTTGAATGGTGGATTTTTATGGAGTTGCTTTTTGAATGTGGGGCTGGGCTTCATGTAAGTCTAGGGTATAGGGACCTGCTTATGTCAGTACAATTTGCAATTCAGGTACAACTGAAGCATCAACAGAAATAAACCAATTGGCATGCAAGAAAAGTGAGATCATTGGTTGAGTTAGGAAGTAAGGAGTTTGAAAAAGAGGTAATAGCCAATTAGTGTACACAAACATTGGAGGTGATAGAGTGTCTAGTATCAGAAAGTGAGATAATTGGCAGAGAACCAATTAAAAGCTACTTTTATATCATTGTGATGAAGAGTTTTGAGTAAGTTTTTTGTGAAATCTGGGGTTCAATTTTTTACCAGTCCTTGCATAGTGTCCTGACTGGAGCAATACCTCTTAGTTGCATGATTATAACTCTGAGATTGCCTTTTAAAGGGATTATTACAGTTATATTTCATTGGGGGCTTTGCAAATTTACTATTGCTTCTTGCTAAAATCATGCAGAGATGCAACTTACCATGTATGTAGTACAAATGGAAAACCATCATGCAGCAGGCAAGATATGACACAGATACTATCCTAATAACAGTATGTGCTAATAGTTGCCTGGCTTTCATATCAGAAAAGGCCACCATTGCAGGGTGTCCAATTTGTCCAAAATCCACCATCTCAGGAGGAAGACACTGTCAACACCTTAAATATATTCCAGTAATACCCAGTCTAAAGAAGTTCATGCAGTCTAATGGTCATTGTAAAGCTATAGAGTACCATGCCCAATATCAATCTAGCACAAATTTACTCAATATCTCTGATGACAAACATTTGAAATAGTTGAGAAGCAGGAGCTACCTCCAATTATGAATCACTATGTGTTGATCTTGGTACTTGACAGATTCTCATCAAGCAAGTACTACTCTAGAAAATCCCAATGGCCAGCAAATCTCATCTATCTACATGAGCCACCAATCTTACAGTATTGGAGCAAATATTTGATGGCAGCCTCATTGCAATCCAGGTCTAAATTACTGTCCAGCCTGTATAGCTACCTTTATTCACTGCTGGATGGACTTTGCATGCTATCCTGTGGGATACTAGTCAATGGCTGTTCTGTGAAAGCATATATTTTTATCTGCATTGGAGATGCTGCAGCCATCAGCAACATAGCCTGCTTTTCTGGGCACAACGAATGGTATTGCTGTCAAATGTGTGAAATCCAGGGTTTATACTTTACAGCTCATATACATTATTATTCTCAAAGCTCAAATGCTAAGAACATCATGTTTCTACAGAGGAAATGTACAGAAGGCAGCATGCAACTGCAGCAAAGCTGGCCAGTTACAAGCTATTGGCCAGAATATGAAATTAATCAAAAACCCAAATTTCTAATGATAGAGGGTATCTGCTGGAGTAAAGCTGTGCTACAAACATAAAGCTGGATATGTAGGACTCTGCCCCTGCTGCATCAATGCCCTTCTCCATTTGTGCTTGGTGTGTAGGGAATATGGTGCCTTACTTTGCCTGTTGGGCATTTGCAATATAGTGGATGTGTGGGGGGAAAGGGAGATGAGTCCAGTTCCTAGTATTACCATATCCCAATCTCATCAAGAGTATCACCTTCAAGTCTGTCACAGATGTGATGAGTTGGCACATGGATGACAGCAGAGAAGTGTTGGATAATATTGAGCATGGATGTGTACATGGAGATACCTATGCCCTTGGCATTAGGATGCTAAGCAGTGTCAATGCTTGGGTATTGACTCAAGTAATGCAGGGTTGAGCTGGATGCAACAAGCAGCTGATTTTTACTAGGACAACTTTACCAAAGTATGTCAGGTTTCTCCTGGTTACATGCCAAATTTGACACCCTTTGATATGGAATTTACACAAATAGGTACTAGAGCACACCTGTTGTGCATCAACTTTTGAAAAATTAGTCTATTTACTAAATTACAAAATCAAGTACCCTAACTGATTTTTCCTGACCTAAACATCACTAATCTCAGCTATTATTTATTTTATTACCTCTCAGAATCTATTTTGAGCTGCCACACCTAATCAATTTTATGTGGTCATTATGTCTTAAACCTGATCTGCTAAGCCTCTCCAGGTGATCAGTCATCTGTGACCTATCCAACCATTTAGCAGTTGCCAAGATATCAGCTGGTTGATGATGCAATTTTCATTTATCATATGTGTTTATCAGCACCTAAACTGATTTCAATTAATCCAGTCTCTTGGCACTTTCTAACTCAACTTGATCAGAAAAGTATAAATACACCTTACTGAACCTTTTGATTTAGTGTGTGTCTCAACAAAATCAAGATTGTGTCTTGGCAAAAAGTGTGAATTCAACAATTGCATTCTGATTTCTACCCAAGCCTAGTATATCTAGCACTCTCAAGAACACCAAGCCTAGCCTGAACAGCAAACCAACTCTGTTGGCTTTATAGCCATTTCCAGATATATACAAGACCAATATTAGACCAGAATCTCTCTGCTAATATTTCTGCCACTCTCTGACAATTCTAAGATTCTGCATTTAGTTGTCCCCTAGATTCAGTTAAATCATTCAGGAGTTTTATTACACTTTTCTCTTGAATATAGCAGCACCTAAAAGGCAGACTTGAATCCAGCAGGGAGAAGGAATATATTGTCCAAGTACCAAAAGTATTTTGCAAATATTCTAGCAGTATTCCTTACAAAAGTGGCAGCAACTAAGCATATATTTGCAAGATGTATATGTAATCAGCAATATTAGGAATCTGGTAACTTTGCAAGTATCATACTGAAATACCATGAAGCTGAGGTTAGGTCTGCAACAAAACACTCTAAGACTGCTGCAAAACAAGGCCACTGGGTTGCTTGGCCAGTTGAGCCTGCTCTAATTATTGGAGACTGCATTACAACCATCAAGGTGCTATGCAGTCTTGTCAAAAGACCCTTCTAACACTGTCAAGTTGGCTAGTATGTTGACAGTAAAACCAGCAAAATGTGGTCAAAATTCTGCCATAGGTTTGTGTAGAGGGTGAGTAATTCTAAGCTGCTGGCATTATGGCAGCTTGTTGCAGGATCCTGATGGTTGATCTGGATAAGATCCATCTGTGGGACCAAATTATCTTTCATAGGGTGTTGTCTTGCATAGTCACAGTCACAATTTAAACATCCTGAAACTGAGGGAAAAGTTCTTTTTGGTGTGCAAAGTGTTGAGATGCTTCAGAGTCAGTATACTGCATCATAGAGTTCTTACATGCAGCTATACATAGTACAAATACAATTATTCTATCTTCAGTTGCTGCAGCATTTCTGTATTTGGCTTTCTTTTAATTATTATATCTCCTCTTGAAGCACTGGTAAGATATAGGTCCATATGTTTTGCAGTAGCTGCTAGAAAGATTTCTGTTGCCTTGAAAGGTCTTTAGTACCTTCTTTGGTGGCTATTGTCACGTATTAATACATTTTCTTCTTCCTTCTGATTGGTACTTGATTTCTGAAGTCCTCACATAGGAGCCTTCTGCATGTATGGTTAAAAGTCAACTCTTCAGTTCTAGACTCTTAATCAGCTACAAGGCCCTGAAGCCTGTCTTTAGGCTATTCAGGAGGGTTACTTTCACATCTTCATCAGCAGTTTGTAAGCCTCCAGATTACATGTTATCAAACAGCTGGTCAACTCTGTGTAATTGAGTTTCATATTTTCTCCTGAAGACCACCACATAGTAATGAATTTTTGTCTAAGATATATTTTCTTAGCAGCTTAGCATGAGTAGTAGGTGTCTTCTAATGTCTTCAAGGCTTTCTTTTTTAGTATGTTTCCTGAGCATTTAGCTATCAATCTGCTTTTAACATCAAGGAAAAATCAGTTCAAGGCACTTTATTGTTTCCAATTACTACATCTTCATCTTCACCTTCTGGAATCAGTAGCTGGAGCTATTGTATCTCTTAACCAAAGGAAAACTCTGGCAATTGCAGTAGAGAATATTGCAGAGAATGATAGTCTGGGGCTCATCACCTGCTTTAAGACTTTGAAGATATTGGAAGTGACTGGCAGTACAGGTATATTGTAGTATTTTTGTTGTAAAAACTTATAATTCCAGCTGGTGACTCACCTAACTTAGTCACTGAGATCATTACCTACAAATCATAGAGAATACTCACCAAATTCCTTGTCAGGATTTACTTCAAGCATTTTCACCTAACTATCATGTATCAACAGCATGAAAACTCTCAAAGCTGTCTAAACTGCCCCAAACACTGAACACATGCTCTTGGGACCTTCCTAAGCCTATTCTATGTGTTTGCTATCCCAAGACTATGTAAAAGTATAAATACTATTTTTACATTCAATGAATCATCTAGTGAACACAAGATAATCTACATGTTCTCGCAATCACTTCCAATGTCTCCAAGTCTCTTGCAACAGTTATCACTTAATGATTCATTGCATGTAGGGTGGTATCTATATTTGACATGGTCTTAGCAAAACAAATGCACCAAATATGTTGGGAAAGGTCCCAAAAGCATGTGTACAGAGTCTAGGGCTTTTGGACAACTTGGAAAATTTTTATGGCTGAGACCCCTTATGTTGGGGCAAAAATAATCCAAGTGAATCTAAACAAGAAACTTGGTATGCATTCTCTGAGATTTTTAGATAATGGTCTATGAGACTAAGTTAGGTGTATTCTTAGGTGCAATTCTGAATTATTCAAGCAGTCAACCAAAATTGGAAGTCTGCAGTCTATCCTAGACATTCAACATCAGTAAGTATTGCAACAAAAGATGTTGTACTGCTGTCAATATCTTGTGAAGATATTGAGGTATGCAATATATATCCTTGGATTACTATATGGGACTTTTGTTGATGATTTCACTGGACCTAATAAATCTCAACTTTGGGGCTTTACCCACATTAGTATAGAAATAGGACTTGTCTTAAAGACCAGATTTCCCTAAAGATGGGTTGGCTCATATTAAGCCTACCTGTAACCAATGGTTTGGGTTTTGGCAGACTGTATATCAATATGTGTAGCTATTACTTGATAATATTGCAATCATTAATGAATCTGGCAATAAGCACAAGCATATGCTTGCCTCAAGTAAGAAAATATGAGTATGCTATATGTTTAAAGTTGTGTACTTTGTACAAAATCCCAAGCTTCTGATCTGACTATGTCTGGAGCTTAGGTGCTATTTTGATTGCAGTAAAACAATCTCATTTTTTTTTTGAATGTAATCAAAGATGATTATCTGATTCTGCAAAACATTGATTTTTATTGGATTGAAACACATGAAGCCACATGCAGTAAGTTAAACAGCTGCTGGGACTCACTTGCCTATTCCATGGTCTAATCAAGAAACATGGCTAAATTGCAGAGCTCTCAAGTAAGCAACTGTGGAAGAATCAGGAATTTGAATGACATGAAGAACAAAATTGCAATGCTGATGAGATTGATTACTTTTCAGGAAAGAAAGAAGGATCAGGGTTACATTATATTCACAAAGAAGCTAGTGCCTTATCCTGCATTCAACCAAACCCATCTCATTCAATGGATGACCATATGTTTTATGAGCTTCTTTAAGTACTAGTCTAATATTAATATCTAGCTACATAATAGGAAGCAATTATCAGCAAATCAAGTAGTCTCTTATATCACTCAGGGTTCCTGCGCATTTTCCACAAAGTAATGTACAAATTTTAAGAAGCAAGGCCTGAAACTGGCACTGTGTTGTAAAAGTTTGTAATTGCACCTATATATTCACTGAACTTAGCTACTTGGATCATCACCTGCAAATCTTAGAGAACTTGGACCAAACTCCTTGTACAGACTTATCTGAAAACTGTGTAATCTACATCTTCCCCAAATATCTTCCAATATCTCCAGAGCTCTGACAATATACTGCACCACCACACAAATTAGAAAATGCAACTTTGAAGTCAAGGCAATTGCATAGGCATAACAAGTAGGATCAACTAACAATCAGTAAAGGGTAGCATGAATCTGAACTTGGAGATCACAGTGATATTACAGGATCATATGCAAAAATCTCCTTGAGATGATGCTGACCAATGCTATATACCTGTCCAAGTGTATATGCTAAATCCTGTATTCCTTGTCAGAATAGAGACAAACAATGGGTAAATAAGCCACTGTATAGTATATTCACATCTTGTGCTAGGTAAACTGCACATTTAGATACAGTGCATCTGTTAAGGGCAACTGCAAGCTCTATGCATGCAGTGAATTGTTAGGAGAGTTTCACTGGCTGGATAGAGGCAAGAATGCTGAAGCAATTCAATGCCAAAGCAGTATTGAGATTTCTTAAAGTGGATAAATACCTTGGATATGGTTAAGTGGGCACACATATTGCATATTATAGAGAATGTGGATCTCAGGAAACCCAAGTACTAGCAGCAGAGTATGGAGCTTAGTTAACTCATAAAACCCCATATCATGCCCCAGCAAAATCACCTGGCAAACAAGTATATTCTGCTTTTGTAAATAACTTAGCAAAGCTTAGCTATCAAGAGCTCTACCAGTGGGCAAATCACTCTCCTGCAGTAATTCGGGCTGACAGAGCTACTATCAGAGGAGGCACATGGTTTTCCATCCTATATGACTCAACATTTGCTTGGAAATGGGCAGTACTCATAGTGGTATTGGAGCCGTGATCTAGTATGGTAAGAGTCACCTTCCACATAAGGTTAGGGGTTTAGCGTATGAACAGTTGTGGCTTGGAGGGGATGGCATGTGGCAAGATCACCCCATCCATTCCGGTTTCCACCGGATGCTGATGACCACTTTACGCGTGCAGAACAGCATGATATGTTGAGTAGTGCGAGCACAACAATCAATCAGACTAATGGGACAGTGCCATGAGGATGTTGAGATGCCTGCATATGGCGGGGACTCGACACTAGAAATGGGGCACCCAGAACCGCCGTTCTTTCGACCCGGGGGCATTGACCACATGCTATCTCATCCAAATCCAGTAGATTTAGAATGCACCATGACATCCTGATACCAATGGTGGACATATGTATACTAAGGGAGTGCCGCACATCTCTAAGAATTTGGTGGAAATCCCGAACAATCCTCATTTCTAGCCATCGCACCATTGATGTGGGAAGTGGGAAGTGGGAAGTGGGAAGCGGGAAGCGGGCTAGAGAAATGTGTTACCACTGATCAAAAAAGGATCACTAGTCAGGAGGTGCACACCTATCAAGTATATTAGAGGGAGAATCACCTGCAGTGGCAACAGAAGTCTGATTGTGTGCAATAAATGATATGGGTATCTCTACAGGTGCTAGGCACTCCTGTCAAGATGTCCTGCAACACCGACACCAATGAGAACAGTGGCATATGATTGACTGGAGTTGGAACTTCTAACGCTCATTGAACACATAGGTGACCATATTCCTGAGCGAACCTATCATCCTAACGGTCTGGGCACCAAGTGAGTTGCTGATAAGGATACATCCACTACTTACAGGCTTGCTCTATCAACTTGTATTGCAGGAGACCGGGATAGTAGGGAGCATCTAAGCCAAGTGTGTAGGATGCGCACCTCTCCAAACTCTTCTATCACTCATTCCAAGTGCTTAATCAATGGGCGGTTGCAGGTTAGACTAGGCAGTGGTCTTTATAGGTAGCGATGGAAAAAGGTTACGCGGTCCACTTGTGCGCCATTATGGAGCGTTAGGAACGGCTGAATAGATGATCAGATACTGCAGTGAATCTCCAACTTTGCGTCAGTGTATCTTTCAGAGGGGCACCAGTGTTTGGAGCTCAAAGGAGGCAGATCGAGGGGAGCATAGGGATTGATGATGACTAAGCTGAATGGTTGGGAGAACGACATTGAATCCATATTGAGAGATTAGCGGATCCATTCGTAGTATGGATGTATATTGTGATGGCGCAACGCTTTAGCAAACAGAGTTCAAGATCCTAATGCACTCCATTCAGAACCTTGCTCCAGGTGACACTTTCTCTGCCAAGACGAAGCACTGATCAACCCTTCTGGATGAGGTTTCATGTTGTGGATGGGTGCGCAGAACGCATGGCAACACCCATCATCCCGTATGCAGCTGAATGGCAAAGAGGCCACACCTCCCGGAGCGGTAATGGCGCGTACCATAGAACTGATCAAGAGGCTGCGCAGATCGATCGTCGGCGGGCTAAGTTGGAGCATCGTTTGTTGCAATGCGTCTTGAATCGAACAAATAAATGCTACCAGTTCTCTGGTCATAAGTGTGCTGGCGTACACTGGTCAATTCAACCCGTATTGCACGAGACAACATATCCCTCACATCGTGGTTGGGTGACTGTGCCATATGAATATGAATTTTCAATCTGGAACCTCACCATGGTTTCCACAGATGCCAGATAGTTGAATGCTTCGAAACATATGCTACATACATGAGCATTGTTATGAGCAGTTTTATCTCATCGCCGCCCACTGTAGTCCGCACGATACCACGGCCAACTTGTGAAGCTCAGTCTCTGCTCGGTTGAATCAGGATCAGATCGTCGTCTGCACAGATGCAACGCAATTGCCTTCTTCATTGCACAAATTTGGCCAGGGATCAACATGAGAAGGTTCATGCAGCAGGGTGAACTCTCAGTTATTCCGATGTAGAATACTCTCCATTTGTTAGGATTACATATGTTCTGGTGCTTGACTACACCTCGGAAAACATGAGTGTTGCCTTGTGATCAACAAATGGCTGCTCTTTAAAATACGTTCGTCGCAAGGGTTTTTCTATATTGAACCTCGTATTCCAGCTATTCGGTTGATATTCTCAGCTCGGCACGCCTTTTCTCCGGTATATCTGTTCTCCACCAAGACCCTCTTTAGAAACCCATCGCCTTCCATCCCCAATTCTCAATGCTGGCTCCGATCAAATTAGCGCTCCTGATGACAGTTTTCACAGCTGCCACCCATGGCCAGGATACTGGCGGAGGGATTGTTCTTCGATGCGTCAAGCCCGGTGCATTTGCGCTAACCTTTGACGATGGTCGGTTGGGTCGTCTTACGAATCGGGGGCCTTGGATATCGTGTGTTAACTGTTGCTTCTATTTTTCTAGGGCCAAGCCCATTCACCCCTCAGCTTCTCGATATTTTGAAGGAACGCAAGATCCAAGCCACGTTCTTCGTTCTTGGGACCCACGTTCGAAACCCAGCTCTGGCAGCCCACCTGAAAAGGGCCTATTCCGAGGGACATCAGATCGCACTACATACTGACACCCATCCTCATTTAAACACCCTGACTGCGGACAAGATTCAAGGTGAACTGACCCAGAACGCAGATTCTGTCAAGGAGGCCATTGGCGTAACTCCGAATTACATGAGGCCCCCCTACGGCGAATGCAACGAAAAGACTCGCGACACCGTGCAGGAGATGGGCTATCTCATCATCAACTGGAATGTCGACTCGAACGGTAAGTCGTGCACCCTGCACTCAGAGTCGGCAACCGGGTTAACCGAATTCTCATTCAGACTGGCAGTATCACGGGAACAGCGAGAACTACGACCGGCTACTCGAAAACATGGCCGTCAAAATCACCCCGTCGGACTCGCTGACCCAAAGCTTCATCTCCCTGCAACATGATACCGAAGATTTCAGTGTGGAACGGGTGCCGCAGATCATTGATCTGATTGTCAGCAAGGGTTTCCACTTTGAGACAGTTGCGGATTGTCTAGGAAATGTGTTGCCCATGTATCGGGATGCTCCCAACAACAACAACTCCACCGCCGTAGCCCAACCGCCCTCCAAAGCCAACACAACCGCTACCCTCACCACAGCGATAAAGCCCACCATGGTTTCACTGGACCCAATCGTTACCCAGTCTCCACCCCAAAAGCCTGCAACGATCGCAGGCAAGAACGCGGCCGCGCACACCGCACCCATCTACCCTCCAGCGCTCCTGATGATCGGATTGGCTTACCTCTGGGAGTAAACCAGGGACCTAGGGGTCCCTTCCAAGAGCCCCGATATCAACAGTGATTTGGAAATGCCAAGTTGCCGTAGTATATCCCAATTTCCATAGATCTCGATGAAGGTTCTCTTCCTCCGATACGCAGTATACGCAATATTATCCAATAACCAGCCCACGTCTAGTCTATTACCTTGAACGTTAGTGCACTGCGCTCCATACCCTAGTTCTTTTCTCGTATAGATTTCCATGAAACGTCCACTCCTGAGTGACGTCCATCTAAATCCGATGTTTATCCCTTTGAATACAATAAACTGCCCGATTTCTACTTATTCGCGGATTGAAAACCAGCGTCATGACTGCTGTAGGCAAGGATCGCACCCACCAATCGTGCTTCCCCATCCCTGGCCAGACCAATGAGGGGATTCGGATGGCCCAGCGGAAGAGGCTGGGGCCGTTCACCTGGAAAAATCGACGGCTTTCCAAAACAGAGCGCACCAATGGCTGAGCCGCTCCTGCTCAGCAAGAGAACTGCCTCAACACGAGTCTCTGCTAGATCACCAAGTGCGTGGAAGGATCGCTCTTCGCTGGATGCCTTATCGGATAGGCACCCAGCCTGGCCGCCAGGCAGATCCCTCGCCTGCGGCCAAATATATCGAACGGTCCATCTTCCGGCATGTCACCCGGTGGTGGGGGAATCCGCCTCTCGTCTCCAGTTTGCACCATCCGAAATGGAGGCGAAAGTGTGATACACACCAAGGAAAACAATTGGCTTGAACTCAGCCGAATCTATATTGAAATCTCTAAAAAACGGTTGTCTTGGGCCAGTCAAAGGATCCGACTGCTCAGAAGACTTATTTAGACAGCCACTTCATTTATTTAGACAACCACACGGGCCCAATCAGCCTCGCTGGCCACGGAAAACCCTAAACAAAAAGCCACGACGGTGAATAGCCCGCCACTGGAGGGCCTAAAAATTGCCTTTGCGAGGACGAAATAGGTGGATATTAATAAATGAAAATGAAACCAGACATGCTTCCTATACCCCTTGTACCACGCTCGAGATCACTCGCAGGAATCCATCTTACAAATCCTGGATTTCATTCCAGCCACACACCGCCGTATATATAGCAAGGCCGCCGCCCGCCAGGTCTGATCTATTTCTAACCGTATCAACCAGCCTTCCCTAATCCAGATGCTTGTCCTGGAAGTACTGTTGTGGGCAGTGTTCTTGCTGAGCACGAACCTCGCTCGAGCCATTCCCGTCTCCACCCAGCCTGTCGAAGCGGTTGATTACTGTGAGCAGGTAGCGACAGGGAAGAATGCCGGCTACGTGCACTACGATGTCGCGGTGAAGTGCCTGGACTCATTTCCGCTCGTTCCATCGCAGCGCACACAGACCTTGGATACCCTACGCAAAACCATGAACTTCTATGTCTTCGAAGGAGTTAGCATGGCCAACCAGTCTAGCGTAGACCTCCTGGCAGGGCTAGACCAGATCGAAGCGAAAAACCACACCACCGAGCGAGGATTCCACGAGGACTTGGTTCGTCTCTTCACCAGTGTTCATGACGGCCATCTGGTGTACAGCCCAACCTGCTACTCCACGTTCATCTACCGGCAACCGTTTTCGTTGGTCTCGGTGGTGCAGAACGGAGTCCAGAAAATCAAGGTCACCAAGCAACTGCTGACGGACGAGAAAAGCAACGAGTTGTTCTCAAGCATCGCCGGGGTGGACCTGAGCTACTTCGCCGGAAGTGAGGTGGTGAAAATCGATGGGCTGGATCCCATAGACGCGATCACTCAGTTTGCCAACGAAAACATTTACAACGGCAAAGTCCCCTCAGTACGAATAAACCAGGCTCTGTCCAGAATGGTCTTCACCAATGACGTGTTTGGGATGATTCCTGGCGACTTTGCTTTTCGTACCATCACGCCACCCAAAAACCATGTAGAATTCACGGTTCTGTCCCCCAACAACAATCAACCCACGGTCATCCGAGTCCCCTGGTTGGCCACCATCAACAACTGGCCAACCGAGCTGACCGACTCCGCCAGCTATCGCCGATTGTATTGCGACGTATCAAACAGCTCCACCACCCCAGCCCCAAACAACAATTACATGGACGCCACCTTGGTCAAGCGTCAACAAAGTGGAGTGTCAGGCACCACTCAGAAGCTGATCCACCCCATCCAATTCTCAACCTCGAACGGCACACAAGTCAAATTCTACACCGCCGGCAACGGGGTGGGAACCATCGCGATCGCATCGGAGAATTTCAACACCTTCTACGACGCGCAGGATTTCTTCAACTCCTTGACCGAAGGGTTCCAGCAGTTTGGCTCCATGGGGATTCAGAAAATCATCCTGGTAAGTTTGTCCTCTCGGCCCTTCCCATCCTTCGCCCACCTAACGAGCCCTTCCCCTCTTGTTTGCCTAGGACTTGAGCGATAACTACGGCGGAAACATCTGCGCCGGATACCAACTGATCAATTTCCTGTTCCCTGGGTCCCGCTTCTACCCCACGAACATTCGTTCCACAAGCCTGGCACGTGCGTTAGCAACCAAGGCCTCCCTGCAAAATGTAGGCGGTCGTGTATGGCTCCCGCAAACGAAGACGAACTATGCCGATGGTCTCAAATACAGCAATTCCAGCTGGATCGACAACGAGAGCGCGGATTTTTCTCAGATCTTCTCGGACTACTGTCCCTACGAATTCGGCCTCATCAATTCCATAGGAACCCCCATATACGAGAGCCAGAATATGGCGGTCGTCACCAACGGCCTGTGTGTATCCACGTGCGCAGTGATCTCTCGGTACTTGACCGAAATCCACAATGTTGAGTCAATCTTCGTTGGTGGCCTTGCAAACTCCACCAGCTCGATGGTTGGCTCTACCGGTGGTCAGGTGTATTCCTTGAGCAGCCTGATCCAGACGATCAACTCGCTAGGCTTGGGCAATCATGTCGACACGCCAAAGCCTCTGGTGCTTCAAGGGGATCTCAAATTTCCCATTCGCCAAATCGTCAGCTTCGACGATCTTACTCAACCATTGGAGTTTAAGTTATCTTTGCCGAATAAGCACCTGCCTTATTCGGATGAATCTGTTTACAGCAGGGACCTTCTATGGGCAGATGTTATTCGTCTGCTAAATTGGTGAACCCCATGGGCTTATTGTGCTGCCCACACCATCCTCACTATCCTCAATGTCTCCAGTACTCTGGTAGACTGGCATTGTGGATGTTTAAGACCATGGGAGGACACCGCTAGCCGCATACCCTACCAACATATCAAGAGCTCCCAACGAAACTATAGGCTTTGATGTGCACCATACCTCGCTTGTTGGCGATAGCATGGTGTCCAATTGTAAATATAACGACCAGCTTGAGCTTAGTCTGAAAGTAACATGCCTGTCTTCTCAGCGCCTAGCCCCTTCCCCAGCCTTTCCTTTAATCTATCCAGTCTATACCATTTCAACTCCACCTCGAATCCGACACCAACCCATAGACAATCTCCCATTGATGGGGACCTTTGGATGTATCTCTGGCGGTATGGGCCTAGAAACACCACCACTAAAATGACCCACTAAACTTTCCAAAACAACCACAAACCATCAACCATTGGTTGGACAGCACAACTGCTGGGCCAAGTGCGGATGCATGTTACCGCTCGTTGATGAAACTGATAACATCCCTTCTAACCCAGATGTGCGAGACATGGGTGAGGAGTCCATCAGAAACATGCGTAGCATCGTGTAGCAAAGGTAAACATAGCAGGTACCAGACAATACCTCGAATGAAACAACCCAAACAGCACATAATTGGCCCAGCGTGTGTTCCACTGAGAATCCGCATCCACCTGAAATCAAGATGCCCAAGAGGGGAGAGGAGTCGATTCAATTAGGCCGATTGGGCAACCCTGACCATCGACAGCTACTCCCTCCGACACAATAGGATTCTTTGTTTCCGCGCTTGATCCCATTTCATATGTCGCCAACGTACCACCAATCGATTCACTGGATTGGGGTGGATTGAGAGCTCCTGGATCCCCTTACCCGAGGATCACCCATCCGGCGACTTCTCAATGTCTGGCAAATTCCAGTGCCCATGGAGCAGCGAATTCAATCCAACGAACGATCTTACGATGCAGTGATGCCAATCACGCTTTCGTCTTGAGCGCCTGAACCAATGGCGTGGCGAGGCCTCAGGTGGATTGAGTCATTGGCGGGCTTACGCTTCCATATGATTTAGTGAGTTACAGAATTACTTCATTGACCCTAATGGTTTGATCTCTTTCACTAGATGCCAATGGGTCTTCAAATCAGCGGCTATTAAGCTTGTGGAAGGATCGCCATGTTTAGTCACGTATTGGTTGGTGTAAACACAGCATCCAATATCCCTAGCTAATGAATCCACCCAATCCCAAGCCATGACATCTTATCGCTCGTTCGCGTCTAACCGTGGGGAAATTGTTCTACTTTTAGAAACATCCAGGCGGATTTCCTTTCCTACCGCAAGAACCATGCTTTCCATGAGGCTAAGGGGTCTACGGTTAAACAGCAAATTAACCTAATCATGAGCCATGAAAAAGGATTAAAGCGACTCTAGGATGAAATCTCTTCGGAAATCCATCGACGGCTCTTCTATAAAAGCCTCGCTGCTCCCCTACCCCTCTCCCATACAACTGATCTCTAGTGGACACCCACCCAGCTCCCCCTCTACCCCGTACTGTTAGTATTGATCATGGAATTCGCTACCTACAATAACGTGGCTTTCGGTAAATACAAGTTGAATGTCGCTATCTAGTCCCACCATTAAATTTTCCCTTCAAAGGCTCCATCCACGGCTGCAACTACTCCCTTAAACGCAAGGCCGACGATTCCAACTACCAGTCCCCAAACAAACGCAACAATGCCCAAGAGGAGCCGGGCTTTGCGCCATCCCAGCCGACCATGCAAATCGAGCAACCACGAGCCAGCACCGCTTATCGCGTCAGTCAACCGATCTACAACAAGTGGAGCGACTCTATCTTCATGGAAGGACACAACTTCTAATGGGCTAAAGCAGAATGTATTATATAAATGTGTGATAGAATAAATGATCCTTTTCCAAACCAATTGATTTCTTTTGGCAATTCTCGCGACACGAAAACGGCTTCGAAGTCACGAAAGAGGACGTGTCAAATCGCGCATACATTCAAACATTTCATTGGAGGAGTTTATTTCATGGATACAAGCAAAGGAAGTGACGCCCCAGGCGCATGATCCTGTAAGCGGAGGGGAGGGGACAAAGACAGGGACAGGGAAAGCAAAGAGGGATTGAATTTACAGCACATATAGGAAACTGAATACCACCAAGATCGAAGTAATATCTTGGGATGGGGGTGGGTAGGCTCGAATTTGTAGGGAAGCGAGGGGTGTGGGCTCAAGCAGATTACGATTCAAAGATGTTATAACATCCGGAGTATGGCTTCTTTACATTTTCGGTGGACAGAACGTCGTCGGAGATGGCGGGCGGCCTGCCATTGTTGTATAGGTTGGAATAGAATTCTTGGTGCATGGTGGTGACGGTTAGTGGCCCGTCCTGGTTGTTCCATTTCTTGGAGGTGTGAATATCGAGGAATTTCACTTCATCGGACTTACGCTTGCATCTTGGAGATATATTGTTGACGTTGAAGTTGGCTGACTGCATCGCGTGAAGTTGAGAAAGGATCAAAAGTCCAATGGATGTATTGAGGAACCGCACCCAGCCTCGCTTATTTATATTTTTCTTCAGACGCATGTTCGCACAATTCTAATCACGTAGAGCATTTTATTGGATTACATACAATGTTCCATACTTTTACAATCGTTCAAATCACCCCTAATGAAGTCCAATGTCAAGATGCAAGAATCATTTGTAAGGAAAAATCATCCGCGGTTCGGAACAGATCATTCTCGAATGATACAATACATAATACAAATCAATCTGATTCCTCTCGCCCAACGAGGCGCCGATTGGCCGAAAAGTTTGCATCAAGGCTGCCTCTTCCATCTACACGAATGGCAAAACGCGATTCCATTTTTTCATGGGATCCAGATTTTTTCTCATGCGGGGTACACAGTATCTGGTAGACCCACAATCTGTGATCAACAAGAGCTGCGTCACCTGTCAAGGCATCTGGTAAAATGGGCCCTGTAAATTGGGGGCTCCTCTACTGTGAAATCCGCGATCACTTATGGCTTGTTGATGACTCCTTCTCATTGAATAGATCTCTTCAATCAATCGCTGCGATGCTGATTGGCCGATGGGAGGGAATCGATTCCGATCATTTTAGGCTTCGTATGAATCATTTGGCGAGTGGGACAGCCGTGACTAGCAACCGTTATAGGTATTGAGTAGGCAGCCGTGGCCTTAGGAGATGGCATCCCTGAGAACTGCCTAGCCATTATTAGCATGCGGCCACAGGCTATCTGTAGGCCATCAGTCTCTCGTTCGACTCGACGGTTGCTTAGACTCAGCTCGATTATTTAATCGTTTCAGCCAATGTTTCTTCTGGCTCAGGGTTATCCATTTATCAAGTTCTAGAGATGCTGGATCTGTACAGTGATCAATGCCCCCAAACAGATGGTGCAAATTTCACGCTCCTGTTGAGGTTGAGGGGTGTAGGCCGATTTTAATCCCATAACTCTGCGCAATCCAATCAGGGATGGATCATCAATTCACCAGTGTGTGGCTGCTGTGACATTGATTCGTGTCCTAGAACAAATAAAATTCGGGATGATTCCAGCCAACGGGCATCATGGGCAGCCAACAAGTTTTTTCTCCATCGTGTGTGTCAGGATTAGTAATGAGTGGGTGTTCTTTTTGTTCCCATCAATGACCTGCCTTGGGATGGGGGATTGGTCATGCGCCGCAAAGAGTCCGATTGTTTTCCTTCCCCCACATAAATATCCTGTTTCGTCTATTTCGCCGGACGAGGCCGCGCTGAGCCATCGACCATCAACAAAAGCCCATCTTTTCAAGATAATCAGCAGAATTGACTCAATGATGGGGTGATATTACCGCCGGTGCCCTGATTGGCTGCTCCCAACGCAGAGCACAGTTGCGCTGGTATAGCCAGGCGGCCGCATGAAGATGTCCCATGTGATGAGTATGGATTCGCAACCAGATGGCTATTATTGAATTTGGTAAGCGTCCCATTCAGTGAGCAGCCACGGGAGCCGCGCGTCAATTGTAGATATGGATGTTTCATGCCATTTGGTCCCCATTGCAGTTCTTGTGTACTGGAAGCAGGATATTTCTGGTGTCGAGTGCTTTGACGTGGTAGGGATAGACGGACTGCTCCACTGCACATGCAGTTGCCTTAAACAGAGATCTATCATAATGGCTGCCCCAAAACCATCTTGCCGGCCCTGCCCTCTAAACCGCCGCTATCGCCGTTTTACCGCTCAGTGCTCACCATGCACTCAATAGTGCATATGGACGTCACCTGATCGCCCAGATCGCCATTGGCTATTGCTCTTTGTATTTATCTTGGTAATCGATGGTTTTAGTATGAAAAACTGGTACGTAAACTTCTGCAGCGTTCTAAAGGCTTGGTTTTTGCATGTATTCCGGATGATTCCAAAGTTACTGGCGAATGATGAATTTGACCGACACTTTCCCCATTTTTCTATATATATGCCCCCTTCCAGTGACTCAGAGAAGTTTCAACTGCAGTATGAGCTTGGATCCTTTGTCCTTTGTCCTCTATCCTCGACCATTGTTGCTGTTTGGAATCCATCTAGATGTTTGGCAACTCGAATATGAAGGGCAAGTTTATTGTTGGGAGCTTGGGTTATCATCATCATGCTTGGGATTTCCTGGTTACTGCAGTGACAAGAGGGCGCCAGCGAAATTGAAATCTGGTAATCACTTGGTGTGCCTCGGATCTACTCAGTCGCACGCATTTGAATGCTAAAAATAGACAAGTAATTTACCTCATGCACGAGAAACTTCATACATGCTTGCGAGGTGATTGGTATTGTGCCAGAGTTATATTCCATGTCTGTTGCTCCATCATGAAATACACCAGTGAATTCTGTTCGCTCGTGTATGTAGACCTTCGCTGTAATGTTCATATAGTGAATCCCTATAATGATTTCCCTTGTTCTGAGCAAATATCCATCAAACGTCGCATGGGTAAGGTAAAATTATTAGACCATCAAGACGCGGCGTTCGTCTTGTCATGCATTTAAATGTAGAGTTCTGTCAGTAGTCGGTTTTGAGAAAAGTCAAAATTGGGAAAGACAGTGACGGTCAAGTAGCATAATATCCATTTACTGACAAGTACGACATTTCTACGCTTGGTAAAGGCAGCTGCAGGTCTTCAGGGGTCAAGAGTATCGAATGATGTTCGAGGGCTATTAGACAGTTTTAGTAGCAAAACCCTACTTGACCTACATAGATGTGTTATACCGATTTTATATGAATGTACAACTAAACGCAAATAGTATCTATCAATTCCATTTTTTGAATTACTGTGCAGACGAAGGGTCATCTTTACATCACAAATCCTGACACTATCATCTAAAGTTTCATTGGATAGTTTATCGCACTAGCGTTGTATCCGTACATTAGTAAAGCAAATTGGCTGAAAAGCGCACTAATCCTAGTTTATACTTTCACTAGTTCATTTCTGTACAAATAGATGTAAATAATTTAGTAGATGGTTTAGTGAGCCGCGTTGCAAAAGTAAAATGGCGTTGTCTGACTTCAGATATCCTATGCAATACCAAAAATACCCACTTCGCATGCTCCAAGACTTTCGTCAGATTCCCAAGTTAAAAGTTTATGAACATTTCCAATCAACCTGACAATGCATTCAGCCACGAAACTGCCATTTTAATTGCTTCTATTAGATATTCAACTTGTACAGTATTACGAAGTGAATAATTTTGAGCAACTATGATTAAACAAGCTAATCATCGAATACTGTAGAGCACTGCTCTTTTAATAATAGTAGCAAAAAAAATACCATCAGGTATGATAAATACCTTACTCCCCTTTGACTTTATGTGTAAGCTGCTACAAATATTCAGTTTACACCTAAGCCATTGATCGAGGGTAAGAGTCAACCTAGCTTACTACTAAGTTATGAACTATTTACCAAAGATTCAGTATGTAAGATATTAGCTAATTCTTGGAATCAGTGAAGGCCTGGAAGTTATCATTATTCTCAATCTACTGATTCTTCCAGTACTCCAAGTCACTTCTGATAATCCCTAGACTCTTGCAACATAAGCTATTTGGTTTGACACCTAAATTATTCATACCTCTTGTTCAATAATAGCTAGATATCAAGGTTTCAACCTCCAATTAGCTTGCCAGGTGTATAGTAATCAGAAATCCTGACAACCTCCAAGATTCTACCAATCAGGACTTGTTGCAAAGTCCTCACATGTAGTACCTTGCTGCCAGGGTCCTTCCTCCAAACATGTTTGTACTTAATTACAAGAGCTTGCCCAAATATGCTTGCTTCTAATACACTACTTCTCCATGGAGAATCCTGCAGCACTCTCCTTGTACCACTGTCATGGCTTTTACTTTAGGTGCTTTGTATAAATGCATAGAGTGCAATGGATATCTGTACTGCTGTGAGTTTTGTGATTACACCAAAGTATTTACATATATTAGTCACTTGGGCCATATCCTGCAAATGTCACAGAATTCTACCCAAATTCCTTGTCAGTAATTGATTAAAATATATGCACTAGAACATTAGACAGCCAGAGCATTGAATATCACAATATTGCCAAAAAAGCCCAATGTTTTACAAACATGTTCCTGTGACATTCCTGAGCATATCTTATATGCTTGTTTTGTCAAGACCATGCCAATGTATTAACATCATGCTTTCATACAATGTGTTACATAGTGAAAGGCATATTAACTACTAGTGTTGCAGTCACTTCAAATATCTCCAAAGCTTTGCAACTAGTCATGAGCCTCTGGCTCCCATTCTATGGAATGTCTACCACTGCTATTACTTGGACTTTTCCCTCTACTGAGAAGCTGGAAGAATAAACTACCAAGCCTGGAAGGTGCAGATAAAAAAGCTGCTACAGGAAAGAGCCTTGAACAAACTGCTACAGGAGTAGAATGCCCCACTGAGGTTGCAGGACAAGAAGCACCAAAGTATCAGAAGAAAGAGCAAAGTGCCTTCAAATGCATATGCCTTTATGTTAAAGACAAACTGTTAACTTAATGCTAAAGAGCAAAAACAGCAAAGAAAACCTACCCTAAATACTCACCTAACTTGGTCACTTGGAGCATTACCTACAAATCTTAGAGAATACAAAACAAATTCCTTTTTGGGACTTACTTGGAACATTTTACCAACACATCAGGTGCCTAGAACATCAAAATTCTCAAAGCTGTCCAAACAGTTTCAATCTTTGCACACATGCTCTTGGGACCTTCCTAAGCATATTCCATTTGCTTGTTATGCCAGGACCATGTAAAAGTATAAGCACTACTTTTTCATTTGGTAAATCATTAAGTGAAAACCACATATATGAATGAAAGATCCAAATAAGAGAACTACTTTGTTGCTCAAAGATGCTTTAATATGCAATAATAATCAGTAAAGGAGGCACTCAAGACCCTTCATAGGTAACAGCAACTTGTTTTACAACTACTGCAAAAAGAAAGGAGACACATCAGACTGGTGTCACAAACAGAGATATAATCAGCAGGAAAAGTCTGAATATGGAAATGCAACAACAATCGATGATAGACTACTCATATATGCACTGAATATGACCACAAACAAGAATGCTCAGATGTGGTATACTGACTCTGGAGCATTGCAACTCATTACACACCAAATAGAACTATTCACCCAATATCAAGAAATTTCAATTCAGAAGGTTTTGATGAGTGATGATAGAACACTTGATGCAGTTGGAGAAGGAACCATCCAGGTTCACCTTAAATGCAGTGTATGAAGCAATGCACTTACCTTTAAAGAAGTACTTCATATACCAGATATTGCCAAGAACCTACCATCCAAAAGAAAGGCCACAGCAGAGGGACTCAGTTTCAGTTTTGAAAATTCTGGATGTAGGATTGCAATTCAAATTGTGCCCATATTTCATTGTGTATCAGAGATCAAGTTCTACACAAGATCACCTACATCCCTTCATATCTGGAAGCAAATATAAGTAACTTAAATGCAAAATCACCAATGCTTTGACACAGGGCACTGGGACACCTCAGTTTCAATCATCTACACAAAAGATTAAAGATTGGCTAATTCCTGGAACAAAAATGAATCCCTCAGCAAATTTAGAGCTCTGTGAAGCATGCATATCTTGGAAACAAGCCAGGCAACCATTCAAGAGCTTGGGGCTAATCAAAACTAAGTAAAATCAGATTTAATTTACTCAGATCTCTATGGAGCTATGCAAAATCTACACTGAGCAGGATAAAGTATTTAATCAATTATATTGATGATCATGTAAGATACATGTGGGTCTATTTCATGGAAAAAAAGGAAGAAGCTCTGTCTAGTTTAAAGGAGCTTACAACCATGGTGGAAGGACAAACAGGTGAAAAATCAAGAAAAAAAAACACTTAGACAATGGTGGAGAATACACCATAAGACTATTCATCTGCTTCTGCAATAATTATGGCATGAAGCAAGAAACTACTATACCATCCCCCTCAAAGCAATATGGAGTATCAGAATATGCAGACAAATCAACAGTTTATATTGCAAGATTGATGATGCATGATCAAAAGTTATCCTCCAATTTTTGGGCAGAATTAGTTGCTAGAGCTGTATCACCTGATTATAGGAGTTATGGCAGAGTACCTGGTAATTCTAATCCATTCAAGGCTTGGTATAGATACAGACCTAATGCAGAACATCTAATAATATTTGTGTGCACAGCAAATGGCAGGAAACTACCTGGAAATCAGTAAAATTTGAGCCAAAAAGTGTAAAATGCATATTTTTGGGCTACTACAATGAGTGTAAGGCATACAGACTTTACAATCCCATAGCAAGGAAGCTGATCAAGTCCAGGGATAAGTTGTTTGACAAAAACCTAAAAGTCTCACAAAAAATGACATCACATGATTGCACAAAACTGATCTCCACTCTACCAATTGTATGGATTATATCAGAGCAAATCAATGAGATCTTTTCACTCCAAAGGACTCTATAAATGTGATTCAGCCTAAGTCTGTGCCCAGAAATATCAAAGAAGGGAGCATTCTAACATTACAGGGCAGGTAATCCAACAGGATTAAAAATTGCCCAATTTACCATATCAAAGTGGGTACAAACTTAGCCTATGCCTATTTTGTCCATATTTGTGAGCCCCAGACTGTAATAGAGGCCCTAAATAGTCCTGAAACAAGAGCTAAGCACATATATATCAGAAGTTATTTCATACATAAAGCTACAGAGTATAATTCAGTTCACTTAGTTTAGTGGCCTACAGATGAGATCATTGTAGACATATTTACTGAGCCATTGACTAAAGACAAATACACATATCTTAGGTCATAATTAAGACTAGTTGATACAAGCATTTAGTTGTGTGGGAGTATTGCAAAAAGTTGCAGTAATGCAAGACCATGTAAAAGCATAAACACTACTTTACATACAATGAATCATTAAGTGAAAAATACATTATCTACTTTTTCTCCCAAACACTTCCAATCTATCTATAAATCTTACAACAGTATCAGCCCTATAGTCTAGATCTGAAGATTTAAGCTTGAATTTGAGCTCTGAAGGCTGCTAGATAACAAATTGAGAAATCAAGTACCAATGAGAAGGAAGAAGAAAGCTGTGTAACAGCAATGATGACCACCCAGGAGAAACTCAAGACCCTTGATGGGTAACAATGACCTTTACTGCAAGTACTACAAAAGGAAAGAACACTTCAGACTGGTGCTCCTAGAAGAGTGATAATCATCACAAATATCCAATACTCCTGATAATTTTGCAACATCCATCACTGATATGGTGGGCCTATGATCCAAGATCAAATATTTTCCCATGATTCTTGAGCAGAATGAGTTACTACAGCTGTATCTCTTGATAATAGGAGTTATTGTAAAAGGCTTGGTCATTTTACTTCACTTTGGGCATTGTATGGGTATAAACCAAGTGCAGAAAACCCAAGAATACTTGGTTGCACAGCATAAGCCCACACAATATTTGGAATCAATCAAAGGATGGGCCAAAAAGCGTATTATGATTATTTTTGGGCTACAGCCATATGAGCATGACATACATAATTCACAATACCAAAGTAAAGAAGCTAACCAAGTCCTTGGATGTGCTCCTATTTTTATATTCAAAATCCTCACCAATAGCTAAATCAGCTCATGACAAAAATCTGGTCTTGAGTTGACCATTATTCAGAAATGAGTTTAAGCAAAGTAATGATATTCTTTTACTCTTAAAGACCCCACAACAAGAGTCAGCCTGAATCAGTGTCCAGGAATATTCCAGAAGTGGTAATTCTAACATCACAAGGCAGAATACCCAGCCTGATTATATAGAGCCTAAATTGGTATTGCAATGTATGTACACACTTGGCCTATGTTTATTCACTCCATATAGATGAGACCCAAACAGCAAAACAGGCTTTAAATTGTCCTCAGACAAAGCTTTATAGGTTTGCAACAACTGAGGAATATCCAAGACTATTGGAAAATCAAACTAAGCATATAGTCAATCTATCATTCAAAAACAATTCAATTGGATACAGATGAGTGTTCATCACAGAGTACAATACTCATGGTATAATTGAAAGATGCAAGGTACAATTTTTAGCCCAGAGATACTTGTAAACACAAGGGCTGGAGTACAACAATACCTTTGCACCAGTTGTCAAGTTTAACTCCATCATCTTAACTATTAGTTATTGCAGAAAAATTGAGGTTTTTAACTTGTTGGAAGGATGTGAAAGCTGTATTCTCAAGTAAGGAACACATAGTATTTGTACATAAACCTACATGATGAGTTTGGTCACCAAGAGAGTCCCAGTTGGTTTGTAAGCTCATGAATCATCATATAACCCCAAGTCTGGTGCAATTGGCTGAGCACATGGATGACCATATCAGCCACTAATCACAAAGAACCATTGGAAGAGTCAAAATCCTGCATATCTAAGGAGTTCAAAATACTCATTATGAGAGTGATTAATTACTATGTAGTAATAAAGCTCTCCATACATGGATCTACCCAGACCATCACCTTAAAATACTCAAGTATACTCAAGATATGCACAAGAAGTATTAAATGGAAGATTGTCAGCTGCAGCTAGCATATAGGAGTCAGATCCTAGCTTGGTCAAAACTCAATCAAATCAAGAGGGCTTAGTACCATCTGGAAGTCCAGACCTCCCTTATCAGTCTGTAGTTGGCAGCTTGATGAATATTATCAGAGGATTGAAATCAGAAATCTCATATTCAGCTGGTGCTGTCACCCAGCATAACCCAAATAATGGAACTGATAACATCAAAGCAGTTGAGTGGAATTTAGATTCCTAAAAGGAAATGCTGATATCAGCCTAAAACAGACCTATAAAGATTCAGAGCATGATCTTTTGGGATACTTTGATGTGTATTGAGAACAATTTCTAGCACTCAGAAGATTCACCATAAGATACACCTTGCTTAACTTTTAACAGCAATCTCCTAAATACGCAAAGGTGCCAACCATTGCACTTTCCCCCACAGACGTATAGTATATGGCAGCCTGTGAGGCTACAAAGAATACAATGTGGTTCACAAAGCTCTTTAAGCATGTAGACTTATGCCAAAATACCTCTGCTGCATTATTTCAAGATACGCAAGGATGCATAAACCTAGGTAACAATCAACATTCCATACAAAAACCAAGCACATAATTATTACAAGTCAGCTCATATAGAAATCCATGCAGAGTAACATTGCTTACTTAATTTGCTATCCCACAGATGAAATGATTGCAGAAATATACACCAACTCATTATTTGGAGACAAGTTTCAGTAGCTTCAATGTTGACTGGGAATGATTGATGCAAATATTAAGTTGAGTGGGAGTGCTCAAAATTTCAAGCTTACACATGAATACCAACCTGAAATAGTCACTTGAAGCAAAGTTTGCAAATCCTAAAGAGTCCTGGCAAATTCTCAGCAGAGATATACATGAAATATCTTTACCAAGAAATCAGGTATTCAGGGTATGAGGTGTTTCAAAGTTGCTCAAGCAGCCCTGCACTTGGCACAGATGCTCTTGGAGCCTTCCTAAATATATTTTACATGCTGATTTGCCAAGATCATATAATTGCATAAGTATCTGAATCACATTTAGTATATTCATTGAGTGATGTCAGCAAAATATACATGTTCTCTGAATCACTTCCAATATTTGAAGACACTTACAGTATTGGTGATGATCATGGGTTAGCTCTGGTATGCAAAACAACAACATAATATATATTTGGACAGCATGTAAATGAGGTAGTAATGATCCCCTTTAGTGTAAAGCTATTGCAAAATAGATCTTGTTTGAGTAGAGTTGATCATAATTTTTTGCAGCATGAATTAATACACCTTCATAGATTCTCAGCAACTGGTGCTGATCTAATTGTTACAAATATTCAACTTACACCTAAGCTAGAAATATATGTGGTAACTCTAACAGCTAATTGCTCAAAATCTAGGATATCTACTTATAATTTTGGTTGTAAGGTGTAACTATAAGAGCTGTGGGATACTGAAAGCTTGTATTTGATCAATGGCTCAGCTGTAAACTGAATACTCACAACACCAACTATCTGATGTTTTGGTAAGACATTTCAGGTGATTCTTGTCAAGGAATTTTGGTAAGGTATTCTGATGATAGTAGGCTATGAGCCAAGTCATCAGGTCAATGAAGTATTTGGGAGTAATCATAATGCTTACTTCAGATACTTGCTTACTCACAGAATCTGTGAAGGCCTGGAAGTTATCAAGGTTTTTGAACTTGCATTATTGGTTTTATGGAGCTCTCATAGAAGTACTTATACTTTATTCAAACTCAAGCAAGTAAGTATCATACAGTTCAAGTGCTCCATTTCACCTACAACACTCCCTAGGACCTTGCAACAGTAGCAATGGTTGTAACATTAGGAGCTCTGGCTCTACATGCTACTACATTAAAACACCCCAAAGTATTGCATAGATTAGTGAGTCATTCAGCCAGTTCACACTCATAAATGGTGCATTGAGCAGGGCTTAGTACAGAGGGCCTGATGCAAATAATTAGCATTGACTCCATTAACCCTATATTATCACTCCAATCCTGCAGAATTGGTAGGGAATCTTGTGCACAGATTTAATTGCCGATTTCTCAGAACTAGGGAAATGGAACATATGTTGAAACATGCCAGTGTAGGATCTACTCTGAAGTGGCACACTTTGCTTCCAATAAAGACAATCGCATCAAGTGCTCTAGTTCAAATGGATGTATTGTATCCATGGTTGGTTGAAGATCCACAGCACCCTTATTGTCCAAATTGACACATACATCAACCTTTATGACCCATCCGCCATTAGAAAATTGAGTAGTTGCACTTGTCTAATCGCAACATGAAATCCTTGACCCGCATTTGAGAATGTTTATAGGTTGAATTTCAGCCAGATGAACCAGTGGGACTAAATAGATCGAGCGATTAGTGGATTGGATGGGTCACCATTGAATGTCTGTAGAATTGTTTCCCAACATAATGCTCACCAAGCCTGTTCATTGCAATGGAGCTGAGCTCCCGAACAATATATGCTAGACGGGCCAAACCAGTCATAAGCCATAAGAGATCGCTCGAAAATATCGAATAGCGACAATCGATCCGCGCCTGGGTTAAAATGAATGTGGCACACGAAAATGGACAATTCCACGCGTCGTTGGCAGCATCAGGCATATGCGAACCCATTGATTTCCTACGGAGAAATGATCCGCAAATCAAGAGATATCCATACATTGGCCCACCAATAGCTTCTATATTCCCACCAACGTGATGACCTTGAAGTATCCAATTCGGGAAGATTCCCAGCATTCTCCGACTCTTACAACCACAAAATGGTGAACTAGTTTGGGAATGTTCTTTGCGCAACCATAGGGTAGGTCCTGCATGACTCCACGAGAAAGGGTAGCTAATACATTCCCAAGCAATCTCCCGGTATCTACCTGATTCCCACCGTTGTCCAACTCCCATCGTCTTATCTCAGATCAAATGTACAGTGGATACATGGAGTGAAAAGGCAATCTCCTTAACCAGAGATGCCCCAGAAATGTGGAAGGATGGCTACATTGCCTCATATCCAGAGGGGATTGGTTTGATAAAGAGTTTCCACAATTGTGAACGTCGCATAGGCACTGAAGAAGGCGGCAGCGCCCTCAAGTTGAGCACCCTCCATATGCTTGCAGCCTAAGCTCATTTCTTTGGGGTGAGGGGTTAGGGTAGATCAATGAAGTGCGTTACCACCCAGTCGAAACCACCACTTGGAGCCTTGCACTGCGAGTCTTCAGTCAAACAGGAATTACTTGCTTCGCAGAGATGCGGCTGAAATTCAAATGGTACTGACGTAGCTCATCAATCCATAAGGGAAGTCCGAAGCGCTCCATACACTGTGCGCACCAGATGGTTCCCCGTAAATATGCATCTCTGGTATATTACATCCGCTGCGGTTGATGTTCAAGTGAACGCGGAGGTGAGATTGTCTGCTAATCAATCAACCATCGAATGAGTCATGCGGCGAAATCGCGCATGCTCACACCAAGCACTAAAGCTTACCTACCGGTTTCCAAATGGGCAGGTGAGTCGTGTTGTCCCACCAATTGCCATATCCGGCTGCCAATGGCCAGGCATTAGGTTGGGAGATGGAATGAGATTACTGTGCAATTATGTGCGAAACGAATTAAACATGATGTGATTCAACATGAGCCGGTAGTTAATACCATATGTGTTCAAATCCGGAATTACTCAAAGCGGTCTGGATGATGTTCCTGAGCGAGGATAATCCTTACGTAACTGAATAGATCTGCAATCTCACCATAGGCGAGCATTTGTGGTAGATGGATTGAGGGCATCAGGACAACTTGGAGAAGCAAAGTGGAGTACCTTGAATGTGCCGGTTTCTCATCGGTATGCTGATGCCTCAGTAACATACGTTAGCTCAATAGGTTTCTGAGTGCATTAGGTATTACAGGTTATTTGCAAAGCATCACAGGGCCGCCAGATATGGTTCTCAGCAGGGTGTGAAGTGCAAAGGCTGCGCTGGAGGATAGAAACTCCGATGTCGGTAGGTCACGTAGATCTACCACATGGGGAAAATAGGTTAGCTTGCTTGAAGGATACCAACAATAGGCCATCGATCCCAATCATGTATTGGCGAGTACCTTGGAGAGGCTAACGGCGTGCAAGTGTATCAGCTTAGCCCGAACCACCTAAAGGCCAAGCAAGCACGAATGGTGTTTCAAATGTTGGTGGGCTGATATGGAGTAGAGGAGCAAGATGTGTCCGAATAAACTTTGTCCTAGAGATTATCGGTCAGCCCAGGGCTGATCGGTCAGAATCCTTGGATTTGCCAGAGCGAGCCCCTGATGGAACGTACGGGTACGCAGCTGCTGAGATTCACCAGTCTAGAATTCCAATGTACCTTCATCAACGGCGCCAAGTGCATGGTCATTTCATTACCACACGCCAAATCGGAAGGTGTACACCTCAGCGCCGTACACTTTCAAGACCGATTGCATCTGCTCGATATGGACCAGGTATGTTCCAAGTTGAGCATAAGCGGAATATTCATCCCTCTCGGAGCTAGGCCATAATGACCAGGTTGTTGCGTACGAGATCCAGGTGCTCTTCCATTACGGCCACTTCAAAACCATTCTCAGCCTTTGACAGTCTTGGCCGTCATGAGGTAGGCCAATCAGGCGAATCGTGACACACTGGCGGATTTGCAGTTAATTCGCATACATCACAGAAGATCAGGGATATTGGATCAGCAGCAGTTGATCCGCTGTGGCTCTTCCGGCAGAATATGGCTAGCGAGATCCTCTGCCACCATCACCGAACGCATGAAGGATGATTCTTGCCAAGATTCATCCGCAGGGTTGTAGCGTTTGGCCAGGCCGCCATGACTGCTAAGTAATTGCGGAAGCAGATTCGGATTGGACAGTGGTTCTGGCTATGTTACTTGGGTCAGTCAAGAGCAAGCTGATAGGAAGCAGTAATGTGTTGGGGAGCATTGGGCGATCCCGGAAGTGATCAACGGGGGTTATGTGAATGATTAAAATGGGAGGGAGCTAACAAGGGCTTACTTCCTATATTCAATGCCCAGCAGATAAGGATCTGCTTTGTGATCGGATGTCTACGAACCACAGCTCAATTGTGTGGAGACCACGAGCACAAAAATCAAGCATTGCGATAGCGAGTACATGGGCGATACCCTTGCCCAACATTAGGTTACCAGTTTGAAGAATCATCTAATCCATTTTCGAACGATTGGAACGGAAACCTCTTGCTCTCGCCCAAAAGAAACCAGGATGCATCTCACAATCCACCAATGGGCTACACTCGGATTGGGCTCAACCTGCATATCCACAACCAAAGAATAAGGTTCTTTATTTGAATTGGCATCAGTGGTGCAGCACTCAAGATAACGTTACACGCCCATTTAAGTAATCTCGCACCCCTGACGATTGCATTATATAATTAAGCAACCTAAAACCATCGAATTTTCTGTGATGTACAGGAGTGGCCCAATATTTATGCATGATTGCTCATCTCCAATATGGTGAGATGCTTCGAAAGGACATCCAGCCATGCACAAAGGTGGTGCCTGTCATCAACTCGTGTATTCGGTCTTCTTCTGGATGGCCACGACAGTACGGATCATCCGGTGCTGGCGCGGCACTCGCTGACGGAGACCACGCACATAGGTGGCATGAGCGGGTGACGTCCGTTCTACTGGCTGCATCCATCCTGGCCAGTCGCTCTGGCTGCCAGCAACCTGCTCCGTAATATATTCAATGTCGCACCGCGCCCGTTGCCGCTCGGCTGATGGGCATTTAGAGTTTTTATGAATTACTGCATTTCGCATCGTGCTACCCGAAGGGAGATGAAATCTTGAATGGGGCCACTACAAAGCTAGCACTGATTGATCCAATGGCGGTTGGATCCCAGCATAGCGGAAGTATTGGCATCGCACCTCTTTCGGCGCTCTTTTTTCCATTTAGTTCTTTGGAAATCTCGGTGACACCAGCATTCCTGTTTGGGCCAAGTTCGCAATGGCAAAATCAATTGACAATTTACAAAAATCCTTTGAGGGTCTTGTGTTACGCGGGTATTGGCCAAACCACGTTTGACAACCTAATTGATGTTAAGCTTGTTAGATTGAAGCTTTATGATTCCCTCAGACACGGCTCAGGGTGTGGCGGGCTGCTCCAATGGCTCAGCCCAGACACTGTGGTTTTCAGGTGGGTCAAGTGAACGGGGATGTCTAGGGGAGAGGGATTCCACGAGTTCCTTGCAGTCACCTTGAGCGAGGATCGGGGGCTAACTATATTAGCCTAGCATTCACTTGTACTGATCATCCACGCCGAGGAAGCCCAGCATTGCTATTTTGCAGCAAATCTGCTGGCGGCTCGTAGCCCACGAGTTTGTTGAACTACAAAGCTGGCACTCAATTTGAGGCCATTTGCTAATGTTTGACATCGCGGTTAGGCAATCTGTAGAGAATTCCAGTACCGAGTGTCAACTCTTAAACAACTACTGCTTAAGAGAATGCCAAAAAGAGCTCCCCTATATTCATTGCTATCAGCTGTACCACCTTGGATAGTTACATTCATGTGGCACTGCGAGTCTAATGTGGTGCATATTCCAGTGCTGATGGCCGCTATAAAAGAAACGATTCGATTCCGAATTCTCTACCATTCATTGTTTCCCTCTCTACTCTTCTCTTTTTCCCCACTAATCTTTCCTAGGTCGATATCATCATGATCCGTTCTTTCTTGAAATTCTCCTTGTTGGCAACCGCTGCTAGTTTTGTTACTGCCCAAGATCAGGGAGAAGGATTCATTTTCCAATGCGACAAACCTGGCGTTTTCGCATTGACCTTCGATGATGGTACGTCGTCAGTCCGTTTCTGGCCACTGTCATTGCGTCCTAACCAGTTCCCCATTCTGCGTAGGTCCAAGTGAATACACCGGCACCTTGCTTGCCACTCTCAAGGAGAAGCAAATCAAGGCTACCTTCTTCTCTGTCGGTACCCAAGCCGCTAAGGCCGGCATCTCCAAGTATTTGAAGCAGGCTTATGACGAGGGTCATCAGATCGCTTCCCATACCAACACCCATGCTGACTTGAACAAACTCACTGCTAGCCAGATCAAGAGCGAGATGGAGCTCACCGAGAAAGCTATCCAAGCTGCCACTGGATTGGTTCCAGCTGTCATGCGTCCTCCCTACGGTAACTGCAACCAGCAATGCCGTGATGTTATGAAGGAGATGGGTTACCTTGTCGTTCAGTGGAACGTGGACTCCAACGATTGGAAATTCATGGACATGCCCGACAAATGGAACGACTTGGTGACCAACATTGTTGGCCCAGTGGAGAAATCCAACACTCAGACCCAGTCTTTCATTTCCCTTCAGCACGACATCCACAAATTCTCTGTTGAAAGAACCGCCACCATCATCGATGCCATCAAGGCCAAGAACTACAAGTTCGAGACGGTGAATGACTGCTTGAGCAACCGTTTCCCCATGTATAAGAACAAGGCCAACCCCCAAACCAACCAAACCACTTCCGCCCTTCCCAGCTCTGTCTCCACCTCTGCGGCCCCCACCTCCACTTCTGTAGCTCCGGCCAGTACATCAGTTGCTGCTAGCGCATCCAGCGCTGCCAAACCGGCCCAAAGCGTACCCGCCATCCCCTCCAACGACAAGGTCTCTGTTGCTGACAATCACGCTGCTCAAAACGCTGGCTCAGCCATCAGCATCCCTGCCTTCGGCGTGGGATTAGTTGCTATCTCCATGGTCGCCCAGATTTTACTATAAGTGGTGCATATTAATGGACGGTGGAGTTGTCTTCAATGATCCCCATCGGATCCACAACTATTGAATAGTCCACTGGATCTCAAGCACCCAGCATGGATCATCCTGAATTTACTTCCTCTGCCACTTCATTCAATACCCATCACCTCATGACTTTATTTACTTAGCATATAATATTTCATACCCAACAACGATTAATTAAAGCACCTCGTTTCCGGTTTCTCTAATACTCTGGTCATTCGGCCAGTGCTAGCGAGTTGTCTGGTGGCCGCCGCGCGGTGCAAGCTTTCCCTCATTCGCTGTTGGTCGTCGAGTTGGTTCATGCTGTCGATCTGAGTCGAATCCCAGATCAGCAGTACCTGAATACTTGAGACACCTGCATCGTATTGAGAAGCCCGCCTGTTGGGCTGATCACAGGTCGACCGGAAGAGGAAACGATCAGTTCTACCGCCGCTACGTGCTTCCACAATTCGAGGGAAGCGCAGCAAGCGGCCCCGAACCAAGTATAAACGAACACTTCGTTTTTGCAATGACAGGATGACGTTTATTACTGGAAAGTCCAATTCGAGCTGTCATGTATCTTCGGAAATGATCGGGTACTCGCTTAGCTGTCGGTGTTAATTCGTCGACAATAGCTTGAATGTGGCTGATTGGGATGGTATCTGCGGCGTAACCGCAAAATTCGAATCATTGTGATGTTGGGAACCGGCTTGGTTGGTATTCAAGGCGATGTCATAGGTATGAATTTCTCGTGGTATTGAGCCCAATAACTCATAGGCTTGCGTGTATCTTGACTACCGTCGACTCATGAGTGCAACACGAGAAGAAATAGAACTGGCTAGTCTCCATGATAAGGAGACGCACAACGCCTTCGAGATTAACCCGAAGGACAGCAGCGCCCAAGACACAAACCAGAATAACCAATATCACGTATGCATGCACTTGACATTGCCGAAATTGTCTCAAGAGCAGTTCCGCCTGGGTGCTTCCTTCTACATGCTGTGTGTTCTGGGCTTCAATGACGCCTCACTGGGCGGCTTGATAACTGTTATGGAGCCATATTATAATGTCAACCACGCCATAATAAGTTTGGTTTTCGTATTCACCACTGTTGGTTATGTTTTGTCGGCTGTTACGATCGGCATGCTCATAATCAAGTTATCTTTGAGGTACACTTTGCTATTAGGGGCGGGGTGTTTTGCGACTGCTTTTGCACTGCTTTGTTGGGCTCCTCCGTTCGAATTGCTCTGTGCGTCGTATGTGGTGCTGGGGTTTGGCGCCGGGATTCAGGACGCTGGAACCAATATTTATGTTGCAGGTTTGAAGCGAAGCTCGGAGAAGCTGAACCTTCTCCACGGCTTCTACGGGGTAGGTACGAATCTTTTTCCTGCTGCATATATCAAATGGCTCACATGTCGGCCATCCAGATTGGAGCTTTTGTGGCACCCTTGGTTGCAGCAGCTATCCTTGCCAGTGGAATCCGTTGGAATTTTTATTACCTGGTTACTCTTGGGCTGGCTCTGATAAATATCCCTCTGGCCTACTTTGCTTTTCAAACGCAGCAAGGGAATCTGGCTGAGCAACAGGATGATCAACAGCAAAACAATGACGACGGAGGAAAAATGCTCAAGCAAGTCGTCCTAAAGAGAGCCACATGGCTCACTGCGATGTTCCTGCTTTTATATGTGGGCGCAGAAGTAAGTATTGGCGGATGGATTGTTACCTTTTTAGTCACAGTCAAGAAGGGGGATCCGGACAAGATGAGAATTGTGGCATCTTCGTTTTGGGCAGGTGAGTTTGGTGCTAGTAGCTGTTCGCTGATTTGGAGTTTTTATGGATTAATTGGATATTCCGTGGCAGGTATTGCTTTGGGAAGGTTTGTGTTGGGGATACCAACTGTCCGCTTTGGCGAGAGGAGGATGGTCGCTTTATACCTAATATTAGCCGCTGCATTAAAGCTGATAGTGTGGCTTGTTCCTGAAATCATAGCTGATTCAGTGTGTATTGCACTAGTTGGTGTTGTGTTGGTAAGTGCTAGAATTCTTATGGATGCTGCAGTACATTGGACTAAGTTATCAAATGCTTAGGGACCAATGTTTCCAACCGCAATCAGCGTGGTGACAAAGCTCACTACCAAAGACCTTCATGCAACTACGGTAGGGCTTGTGTCAAGCCTTGGCTTCGCTGGGGCAGCGATCTTTCCTTTTTTGTCGGGAGTGATTGCATCGCAGCAGGGAATTTGGGTTCTTGAACCATTTGCACTTTCGTTGTTTGTGGCAATGCTGGGCCTTTGGGTAGCACTGCCTCGACAGAAAACCCCAAGTAGTGTTATCTAGTGCTACTCATACTGTTTATAGCAGAACACCTCCTGATGGTAGGTAGGTTGATCATTCGGCCACTACTACACACTATATTGTACTGTTGCGGAAATACTGGATTCCCTCTAATAAAGCTTGTCCTGCCTCCAAAAAGATGGTACACTTGTATATGGCTCTACAAATCATTGTAATATCTGGTATATGCTACTTTGAGCACCGGATTATGCAGCCGGATTGGTAAGATGGCTGATTCCACAGTGCAGAATATTCGGCAAAACCAGTCCGCACTACAACTACCAGTATTCGTAGTTGCAGTTTGTATGTCCATTATTTTACATACTATGCCCTGTGAAAAATCACAAAGTTGGAATTCATTGGATTTTAGCAGGTATTAAGCTAGTATTTTGATGGTATTTTTCTGGTATTCAGCGGGTGTTTCTGCTTCCAGTCTTCAGTTGCAATTTTTGGTCGAAGTAATGAGGAACTGATTACAAAATTTGATATATATGCTAGTGGGCCTAGTCTCCCTCTGGAAAGAATATCTACTTGTCTGCTGTGAAGCTAATACCTGTGATATTGAGAGTTGTCACTTTTAGGAAAGCTGAAATTTGGCTGAGGGGAATTAGTAGGTAAGCTAATAAGGAGATATGATAGCTCTTCAGTGCTCAAGACACTGTTCAGTGGGAAGGGGGGGGGGTAGCAAGAGGGGTAAGAATGATTTGTGAACAAAATCAATAAAGGGAATAGGATAAAGATTGATGTCCATCACAGAGGGAGCATGCTGTCTCAGATATTGCTGCCAAAGGTTGGTCAGGTACCTCAGGTAGGCCAACTTGGGTTTATCTAACTGCAGAATATGATGAGCAATCTGCCTGACATTGGGATCTACAAGTTTAGTTCTCCAGCAGGGAGCAGGTATAGTGTGGTGTGTTCTCTTTCAGACCTTGATCAGTGGGTTGGGTATAGGTGTGATAATCAGGGCTAGGAAAAAGCTAGAAGAGCAGGGGATCTGGGGAATGCAGTCCCCTAGAAAATAAAAAAGCAAGGGATTTGGAGGATACAATCCCCCCCTATGAAAAATAATTTGGTCCTGTGGGTGGATCCAATCCAGATCAGCCATCAAGATCATGTTCAGAGACCATCATAATAACAGCAGCTTGGAATTAGTGACCCTCCTAACAATCTTATGACAGGATCATAACGGTGTTTCACTAATCTTACAACCAAATAAAGGGGTAAAACTTGACAATATTTCATTGGTGCTGTGACAATATTTGCATAGTATTGTTGCAGTCTTTCAGCACTTTATTACTATTTTACATGGATCCAGTTGGCCAGGACATCCTATTGCCTTATATGGCAAGAAACTTGACGGTATTTTGACAGCCTCACAGCAAGACTCTGATGGCATTATATCTGCAGTATGATGGCCTATCATATGAACTTACCAAATGGCATTTCTTTTTTCTACCTCCCCTTGTGCAACTCATAAGTTCCACTGTAGAATCACCCCACTTCATTTGCTCACCCACTACTACCTTGGGCATTCCACATAGAGTTTGAATCAAAAAAAACTATGGCCTCCTGCTTACTAACCTTTACAAACGCGCACACCTGCCACAATTCACACACTCCTATCACCTCAACTTTACGGCTTTTTAGTGTGATACTTGCAAAGTTGCCATATACCTTGTACTGCTGGTAGCATATATATCTTGCAAACATATGCCTGGTTGTTGCCACTTCTGCCATGAATACCTCCTGAATATCTGGAAAGAACTTCTTAGTATTTAGCCAATATATTCCTTCTCCCTGCTGGATTCTAGTCCCCCTTATATGTACGTTCTGGCTTTTGTTTGTGGGAATTCCATATTGAATGGTGTAGAAGTTGGCTTGTGACCTTGAGAAATCTGGCATATCTTAGTAGAGTTTTCATGATAAAAATTAGTTGCTTGTTGCACCCAACCTAACTTTGCATTACTTAACTGATTACCTACTCATTGGGGCTGCTTAGCTTTTAATACC